>JABBOT010000012.1:2562710-2670939 GCA_016165875.1 Acanthopleura granulata | reverse complement strand
TGAACGATTGTGTTTTTTCCGCCAATAGCCGGCTTATGAACATTCAAGAAATGTCACCCTCGGTACCTTGTGATTTTCTGTTTTTAACCAATAATGAAGTTACAAATGGTTCTATTTCGACCCGAACTAGGAAAGTTAATGTATGCACAAGTAATGAGTATGAAATGATCCATCACATCCGAAGTCCCACCAGCCCGTTGCTTTTCATTCCATACCTGCTTGATAGCAATTGTGACTCCATGACGTCATAGAAAGATTTAACATATGTAACCATTTTGTGGGACATACGACTGATCTAAATTAGTATTCGTAATTGACAGTTCGAAAAGGTTTTTTACCATATATGGTTGCAGAACGCTGCTCGGCAACTTTCGTGCAAAATAGACGCTTTCATTTCATTCCATTCTCAGGGAATGGCGTCACAGAAAGATTGAATATACCTAACCAGTTTTTGTGTCATTCGATTTACGCTTTGCAACAATTTTGACGTCATTATCAGGTTCTTGCTACTTTATTAATTCAAGGCATATACAAGTCACAACACAGAAATTCCCGAATGTAGCCTCTTTGCAAATGGAGTAGAAGCTTACTCCTAGAGTGCACGCCCCCAACCGAGCATACAAATTAATACCGCTCCAAAAACATCATCTCCTTTTTGTGGGGTAATAAAGGAACGTCTGCTGATGTTTACTACACTAGAGTTGTGTGCCCGAGGTGAAGTATCGTCCCGAAGTCAGCAATCCACACGCACCGACAAGCTTCATCACATCTGGCATATAGTAAAAATGAATGGTTAAGGCTTTACGCCACGTCGACTATATCTCAGCCATATCCTGGAGGCAGAGATATAGTACACTATATCCCAAATGTTACATGTTTGTTTAGTGATATGTTTCCGAAGGCTCTGCCATGTACGACAGAGCCTATTTAACTTCTAATAAGGAATCTTAAAGCTATCCGCATTATAAATGTATACAAATTTTATTCGTAGGGCCCGTATAAGTGAAACATACTTAAATGCAACGTAAACATCCATCAAACAAATAAATAAATAAAAATATTATCAGGACTTAGTTTTAATAGCATATAAAAGTGACACTAGCGAATGTAGTATTCTGTAAGATTATGGGCTATACGGCAAAACTGAGGTTTTGCCTCACAGTCTGTGGTTTTATAGAGTAAGGAACCGTGGAAAGGACGTGAGAAATACAGAAAAATAATACCTGGTCTGGACTATATCACATCTATAGGGTGCCACATACCTAAAGGGAGATAACTTATACGGTCTTGTGCGTGAAATCGTTCTGTTGTGGCAGATCTATAAACACTGGACATATCCCGATAATCCAGAAGACTTCTTACTCTATCAATTCATTAATACTTCATCTGTCTTTCTTCTTTCCTGTTCTCGCCACGATATGGCTGAGATATTGCCAATGTCGGGTTAAGCCATAATCATTCATTCAGTCTTTCCTTTTCTAACTCAAAATTCGTTTCTATCCATTGGATACCTTTTTCCGCATCTCTTGAACTGTTAAAACAGTTTTCACCGAACTTGTGCTGCATGTGATGTTTTAATTTTTAGTGGATACATAGATACGATGTGTTTGTTCATTTCCGCGCTTGCCATGGTATTTAGATAGGCATTTCCCTACATCTATCGTACAAGCAGGTAAAAATTCATGTCGTGACTTCAACTCCGATTGTTTGGTGTGTGCAGTTTTCATTTTTGAAAATAGATCCAATTGTTTTGGATGATAGCGTGGAAAGAAGTGAAGAGATGAAGTCCTTGAGTGTGATATGCTATATACAGGAGAATGGCTTTCTAGCTAAAGCTAGTGAAGTGTACGATGAACGAAAACTCAAGTGACTAACATAACATCATACTTGTATTTAAAACATTCACGTGTTTCGTCTCTTTTGAGACTTTTCAAAATGGTACTGTCAGTAGTCACAAAGAACATATATATAGACATGTATACAGGAAGGTAGTTTAGCAAGGCTTAGTTGTTGCCTGGTAAATGTAAACATGGAAATAAACTTACAGGGATTTAGGTCTGGATACAAATAGAGTTTAATTAAGCATAGCAAACAATTATGAAAGTATAATACCCTCACAATGAAAAAATTTACAAACAAAATAAATTTACAAATGAAAGTGTTGTTCCATATGAATACGTTTTGTATTATCCTCAGAAAGTAATTTAAAAACGGTATTATTAAGACTTTAATCGTACTATTTTGGATACGTGACAAATGTGTATCCCCACTTAAAGATATCGTAAAGAATCGGTGTTGATTTGTTGTCGATGGACCCTGGTTCTGTTTTGTAGAGTATCTCCAGTTTCTCCTATATGATATTTTTGACATCCTTAACAGACTAGGACGTATATCAAATTCTTGGAGTCACAGTTCATAGATGCATTCATAGTAAAGGGCTTGAAAGCATATCTGAACTGAAATTTTGACTCAACTATTACATGATTACAACATTTACAGCGTTTATCATAGCATTTGCTGACAGAAAAGATTCAGTACAGTTCGAACTCAGTTTGGCCTTGGTTAATAGTTGTTCCATGTTCTCAGCATGTCTATTTGCTTTTAGAAATTTTGTTGCCTCAAATGCCGTTCCGAAGTCTTTCATTGGACTGTAAGAAAATTGGATGGGTTTGAATAGTGGGATATACGTTGTTGGGGTTAAATGTAGATATAAAGGTGATGGGATGGGGGTCAGATGAAGGGGTTACGGGTGTTCGTAAAATATGAGGATGAATAGAGCAAGCTTTTTCAATTCCTCTATCAATAACTTTTACAGAGTAATTCCTATTTGGCAGAAAAGTTCTGAGTTCCTTTAATCTTATATCACGTAGAGCCTTGTTTGCAACAATGGTACATAGCCATCTGGCTAAATTTTCCGGTACTTAGGTTTTAGTGTGCCTTGGGATGTAGGGTGAAATGATTTGAATGATAGAGACTGTTTGGTATTTGTTGGTTTGTAGTGTATGTCAGTTATTATTTTATCATCTCTTGTTTTTAGTAAGATGCCAAGAAAGGCAGTTCATTTTCACTAGTTTCTATGGTAAATTGTACATTATCATCAGTCATTTAACATTTGGTGAAATGATTTTACATCTCCAAGTTTACTGTTCCAAAGGATGAGGCAGTCATCTAAATAACGTTTGAATGATTTTCATAGAATTTGAAATTTCAGCACTGAATTTTTGTTCAAAACTTTTGCAGGTCATGTGATATGGTGCTGTATAAGTTTTTTTACGTTACGAATCTCCCGGTTCAGTGTTCGCAGGGATATATTTTAAAAAATCAAGATCATCTCTGACGTAAGAAGATACATGATAAATGAATAGTTTCAGCAAGATATCAAGAAGTTCGCTGAGTTTACCCGTAGGACATGCTGGGCCATCAATAATAGGTCTAAATGTAAGACTTGATGGATTAGGTGTAGAAATACACTCGGAATTTGGTTGTTTGACGGCCTCTATAATTTCCGTTCATTTGTGTAGCATAAATTAGACTACATTTACCTTCAAATTTTGTCAGAAAGTCTTTCTCAGATCTCATAAGATTCTTACCATATGTTTCAACAAGGTGTTCTATGAGTCTTCTCGTCTTTTTGTCATGGTTTGCCGAAATTTGTTTACATCTATTATCATCTTCAAGAATATCCAAGATTTTGTTTTCGTAGTAGTTTTCATCCATTATAACTACAAAAGAGCCTCAATCGACTTCCTTTCTTATTATGTCCTTTTTATCCCGTAAATGTTTAAGAGCATTCCTTTCATTCTTATCAAGATTGCTAGTTACCTGATTTCTATTGTTAGTGCCTACGACGAAAGATATATTATATATTATATATAACTACCACATTTAAAACAAAGCTGTACTCCGATGAACATGGTCAGGGTGACATGGACATGGTATAAAAACGGCGATCGGATGTACCAAAACTGAATTCTAATGAGCAGACGACAGATATTGATATCTACGCTGTAGCTTTCCTTTTCTGCCACAGATGCATGTCGTGCAGTCTTTGATCGCCATTTTTTTGTCTGATCGTCTAGCTGACACCTGTTTTCTGTGGATAACACGTGGCAATCTGGTCACGAGCGCAGTCTTCATTAATCTCCTTCGTGCCGTCCTACGCACGATTCTGACCCCCACCTTCCCCACCCGACCTGATCACCAAGAGGAAGGCCATGAAATGAACACTGCTGCTCTCTTACCGTATCTGATATCGGACCCGGTTGTTTGGACAAACAATGGATTGACGCTTCAAGCTTAATGCATCAAGCGTCATCTCAATAGAACGAAGCGTTAAATTAATGTTACCTGTACTCTCCGATACGACGTTTTGCGTATTGCTGATACAGGTTTTGTTCATCAAAGCAGTCGCAGACTAAGTTGTCCGAAACCACCATGACGACACATGTTAAAGACTTATGTCGCCTTCGTAGTTACAGTCGATTTAACCTATACGATTGCTAAGTGGGACTGGGCCCAGGTCTTGAAAGTCAGATACACTGCCAATGGTAAATATGTTACCTTATCGTGGGACGGAGAAATCATTTATTTATATATGAAACATAAAACTTTGCATCCAAATGTATGGCAAACATACGAATAAAATCGCGTTATATCATCATTTCACTAGATTTTTATATCGCTTATAGCCTTCTGAATCAGGTTGTATTTTGACTTGAGACAAAACAGAATTAGAACCAGAATAAAAATATAATCTGTACAAAACACCTGGAAATTTGACACCGAAAAAGACATCTGGCCCAGTCCTCCTTAATAGTGATTGTGCCTATCGGGTTACTGTCTGATAATGTATTTGTCCAGCGTATGGAGCTAATGAACAAAGAGTCCTCCATCCCCACCCACACATTATAAATCAGACATGCAAACAAATAGAATTATGTAAAATGTTTCTCTGACTCACGCTCTGATACCCGTGGCGTGACCCATTTCTTGCAATCTGGCCAACAAATACACGTGCACAATCCGATTGCTTAACTGACACATTCTATTGATCAAACAGCTGCTTTATGGTGAGAAAGAATTAAAGTTTTATTACATCGATATGTAAAACATCCAATATCGTGACAATAACGTGCTGTCTCCGCTACCACGGTTGTTTGTGTTACGTTGGCGACGGATGTTATGCAAGGCGTATAAACAGCTTTGTTAATAATTCTGCCTCTTTATACCCACTGCATCGGACAACAATGAAAGCTCTGATTTCCTGCGCACTTTTAGGTTTTCTACTGACGGTAAGGAAATCTTCTCTTCTTTTAAGCGGTGAGTACTCGAGACGTCACCAAAGGCTCACAAACTGCCTTAGGAAGTTCCTGCATTGTTTAGCGAGCATGGTTCCTGACAATCGAAACAAGACACCGTTTTTTGTGGAACTTTACGTGTTCCCAGCGTACAGGATTAACCAAAGCTCTATAATGATAATGTTTCGGCATAAAAAAAACTACATGAACGTTTCTGAACCAAATAGGAACCATCAGCCTGGCTCTTTATTCCCCCAAGCCCCTCAAGGAATGTTTGCTTCCTGAGAACGCTTTTACCTCTGCTGGGTTCGTTTGCGAGTTGTTTTACGACCAACGCTTTTTATATACATGTGCGTCCATCTGTTGTTCCCTATAGCGTTCCCCTTGTCCTTAGATAGGTGATAATTAGGCAACACTGTGCGTAAACTTACGGTACGGCTATACTGTAAGACGAGGCCAGGTGCTTCCTTTTACTTGTTGATAGACATTATAGCCATATACTGTTCGCTGTAGCGTTAAAGTTCGCCCCAGTGAAAGGGGGTCTGCATAAAACTGTCACGGAACGTTGGATAATTTGATAACGTATATTATATTAAAAGCTCGCCTTGTGACACTGGACCAGTTATAAAAATTCTTAAATCAAAGTGCGGAATATATCACGTCGAACTAGGCCGAATTACTACCGAAGTCCTATTGTCTGACGACCGTCGTCAAAGGCCGATTAGCCTCGCCGCTCTGCATATTAGATCGCTGGAGGCTAAATATACCACAAAGACAAAATAGAGCCATGCTTGCATCCAACATGGCAGCCGAAAGCAAACTAACTGACAGCATAATACGGTCTCTACCAGCGTTATACATTATAAATATCACCACGTGAAGCTTGTGCACGTTAACACGACAAAATTAAGAAAACTTTTCTTTCGTATGGTGTACAACAGAGGGATGTTGGATATCTTAAGACCAAATATCTACGTAACATTGTTGTTGACTTGCACGATGGAGGTAAACTATTCTACTTTTATACTTTCATGGACTGGGGCTGGTTATTATGAGAAATCAGTCCAGCGATAAAAGGACATTACAACAGAGGTGCGAACGGTACAGTGAAAACTAAATACTTGAACTGTCGCAAGGCGAATTTGAAGGATCATACATGCCCAAGGCAATTTGATGAACATGCGTGTCAGCCAAAAATGCTATTGCTTTCAAATGCATATGCATCGCTTGTAGACATATTCAATACTGTATGGGTACAATCAAACAGGAGTACATATGAGTTATAAGTCTTCAGGATTATTATACATGTACCTGATACATTGATTTGATAACGTATTTATCTACACATGTATTAATTAATAGCAACAGAACGTCAGTAGTATATAATGTTGCCCACAGGTATTGTTGCTATCTTTTAACCTGGGAGGGACCATAGGGACCGATGGGACGGAAGGGACCGCTGGGACGGTTATGACGTCATAAAGGTCGCGTGGTCGCGTGTGATGTAAGGAGTTTGGCAAGGTGCCAGTGAACTGGGCGTTGAGAAAAGTTAAAGTTTATGAAAGCTGGAATATTTTGTTATAAATTGTATTAAATTATTATATAAATTAAATTATGGATTGAAGTTTGTTTCATTATGAATTAATCTGATGGTTGGGCTGGGGTGAGGCTTGTGTTGGAATTAATAAAGTTGTTTTAAGAATGAATGGAGGGACTGATTTTTTGGTTTCTTATACATACATGGACAATCACAGAAAAACAAAATAACGAGACATTACATAAAACAGATTTGTGCTCAGATTTGAAAGATCACTTTCGGTAGAATTGGAAGCTCAATTTTCGTGCTCAAACAATCACAAAGTAGAAAAAAATAACGGAACATGCATACATAAAACGCAGGTTGTGCTCACATTTTGAAAGATACTTTCGGAGGGTTTGTTAGTGCTGAAAAAAGGACTTTTGCAAGAGTTTTTTTTCTCCCCGGAGAAATAAAAATCACTGGTGTATCGACGACGATGATGGTTCGGTCGCCATTAGCCATTCTCCATCGCCCGGGTATACTGTTACTTCTGCCTCGGCGCTGTCCTACTGTCCAGCCAGGTATCCTGCTTCATAACTTTTCATCTGGGCGTAAATCTCCCGGAACTTGTGCCAAGCTGCTTGTTTGATCCTCTCCATCTCCAGTGCAACATCGGCCCCGGCTCCTTTTTAACCTCCGCCACTCCTCGAGGCATGTGTGGCGAGTTTGGCTGGAATGGTTAACACGGCAACCTTCACACTGCTTTTCCATGACTTCGCTAATAAGGGAGAGCCATGTTTTCCAGCATTTTGGACCACATGTTATTCACAATGGTGTAGCTCCCTCTCTGTATGAAAATACAAAGGCCTACATGTAAAACATAACCTATATGAACGCTCTCACATAATGCATATAGCATGTCAGTCAAACGGTTACGTGTGCGAGATGTCAAAGACATGACGTCACACACCATGACGGCAGGATCGCGTTTCCTACAGGGCCCGAGGCACGTCGAAAAGCGAAGGTTTGTTTAGCTCCATAACTAATCACCCATGGCACCGAACAAAGTGTGCAAACTTGTAGTGTGTTGTGCTATTTTCCACAACAATGCAATGGAGTGAGGAGACAGGGTGAAACACGGCATTCCAAAAAAAAAAAAAAAAGAAAGAAAGAAAAAAAAAAAACCTAACATGATCGCCGCCACAGTTGTAGGGTGACAACTTAAATTTTTAATCACTTTAAGCTTTATAACAGATCTTTACAAGCAAACCAGTTACAGTAAAAAAATATAACATACTATGTACAAACAATAAATTTTATTCTTTCAACATTCATAGATACACATGGAAGTGATACGGAAAAGTGTATTCATCTTTTAATACCTGTCAATATATGCCTATATAATACTTGAAAAAAAAAATCACTTTATCACAGCCATTTGCAAGAATAAGGTTATTACTATAAATGTGGTGTGTGTTTACCAGATATACTGTCAAAATACTTCTGTCATCTACACATTCAAATGTATGCACCTACATTATTTGAATGTAATGCCTTACTTGTTATTGCCACCATATGGCCAAATTATGGTTGATGGATTGGATCGCAAAAAAAGACACAAGCATTTTCTAACACAAGATGCATGTAAAAATCTGTACTTATGATACAATTTCTTTGAAAATGGATTATACTGGCACTTCAAACAAATAGGCATACCGGGTAATTGTAAATTTTACCCATGTTGAAAGTGATTACATGTAATATTATATTAAACAAAAGAATATGTGACATCTCGTGTACATACAAAGACAATGTAATTGTAATACCTATCAATGGTTCTTAACACAACTAGTCGAACTGATGTAGCTAGCTTTTTCATTTTCAAACTTATTATTTTTTTTTTAAGGTAAGGTTCATCAGGGTTGTAACGAGCAGTATAGTAATTTAAAGTGAAAGACAGCTCATGTTTTAAGTTAAGTTTTGCCAAAAAGGTTGGAGCATATTGTGTGTATTTCGATGAAGTATGTTATCTAACAGCTACTACGACAGCGGAGTCTGACATCTCACCGTGCTTCGTCGGCTAAAACGAAGCCATTCTGTCTGGGCTGTGACGTAATTGTTCCAAGCGAGGATCACTCGTCACCTGAGACTGTAGTAAGCTGCCAGGGTTGTGTTTATAGCTTAAGTATATATGTCAATTTATAACATGAAATGATCAAGAAACTTACTTCTACCACAATTCTATATTAGGACAGTGCTACTATGTTATACCTGTAGTTCCTTAAATTCCGTGTCAATTAACTTATTTATGGTAATTCCAAATTTAAGACATACTGCAACCAGTGCAAATGAAAGTTATTCTTGACAATGAATGACCAAGTAAGGCATACTGTACATTGAACATTTGATCATTTTATCTTTAACTCTGACCTTGTTATTAGCATTAACTAAACATACTGGTATGATTGCGAGTTCACTAATTACACACTGAAATTTAAAACACTTTTACTTGGCTCAATTTAATACTCATTCACTGGAAATAATGTGTGGACCAATATTTTAGTGATAGGCTTACATGTATATATTTTATGAATATCCAAATTCCAGTGAGTGTATGAGTAACGAAATAACACATACACCTATTTTACTGTATATACTATAAAACTGAAGATGTTACGTACACATTTCACTTCATGAGTTTTAATAATTTTACACTGTGTTACATGTGTTTTGGAGATGCGAGGATTTTCAACATTAAAAAACACGCTTTTACACCCAAACAACATGCATGTATTTGGACCTATATTGTCTTTAAAAAATATATATTGTATAATAGGCAATTGTTGGTTTAAATATGGTATTGTTGCTTTCATTTGAGAAAAATGGGCTCCACCCTGAAACTTATTCAGATGGGTTTCACAGAATTTCGCTATGTATTAGTGGTTTTAAACTAACATTGATGTATACATGTTATATTTAAACTCTACAGAACATTGTTACCCAGTTTTACAATGTTACTGTAACCAGTAAATATATTGTTTTATCAAATATAAATATATAATCATAGAGGTTGTCCAAAGTAAGTGTTCATGTGTAAACAAATTGATGCAGTAAATCTTGCATCTTTATATCTTGTTTTATGTTGTAAATCTCCTGATTCTAATCTAAATGGAGCTCTATAAGAAGTTTGGATTTGGATCAGACCTATAGGTTAAAGGGTCATTTGTGTCGACCAATATCTTAATGGTACTTTTGGAGATAAAGAATATCAACACAAATATGAATGTGGGTCGCAAGAAAGTAGATAAAAGCTCAGTAAATACTGTCCGATTTTGTGCAATTTCAACAG
The DNA here is from genome assembly GCA_016165875.1 of Acanthopleura granulata. Classification (NCBI taxonomy): domain Eukaryota; kingdom Metazoa; phylum Mollusca; class Polyplacophora; order Chitonida; family Chitonidae; genus Acanthopleura; species Acanthopleura granulata. Next base: position 2,660,774 of record JABBOT010000012.1, on the reverse strand, counting down.
ACTTCAACTACTGGACCAGACCCAAACAATTTCTCTAGTTTTATAAAGAGACATAATTTTGTTATTAAGATATTTTTGAAAATGACAGACAGATAGACTGATGGCCGAACAGACAATACCCTTTGGGCAGAGTTGTGTCAAAGGGTGTAAAAACTAATAAAGTATAAATAGTAATGACTGAACTTGCTACATGTATCTTCTGGGATGCCCATTTGTTTGCAGAGAACCCTCTTGTTGATTGCAAGGACATCACAAAGCAAACTGTTCTTTCTAACAATAGATTTGTTGGCATCACACTCAAGACGAAGGGCATCTGCTTGCAACTCAGCAGCTGGAGTATCCCTCTTCTTCGCCCTCCTATCAGCAATGGTGGATGACAACAAGACGATGAGATTATCTTGATCCAACAAGGTTGAGAGGAGGGCTTGGTATAACAGATGAAGGGATTTCCCAGCCAGCCAACACATTTCTCACCTCCCCACCTCCTCCAATTCCTCTCACTGCAGCGGAGAACACCATTCTAAATAACTTGATATGGAGTGCAATGATGGAGCATATGATCCCTCTTTTTGATAAAGTAAGCGAAGAACAGTGTGAAGGTTGTTGTGTGGATCATCCGAGTCAAAGTTGGCATCCATGCCTCGAGCCATTACAGTATATGGATGCCCAAAGTGAAATTACAGATGACCAGGCCGCAATACGTTTAGATGAATCAAAGGTCATCATCGATTTTCAGAATGCAGCTAAAGAGGATGGATGGTCGGTCGATCAAGTCCTGCAGTATCTACAAGAGAGTAATGTACAGAAGCGTAATCCAGATTTCAGCAAAATGTACTTGCAAAGTTTGACAGGAAGATGGGGTGAAGATGAAGAAGCGGTGTAAATAAGTATTTTTGAAAAAAAATATAATAAACTGATTTTTCGCTGCGCTATGTATGTATATATGTTTAATTAATTCACAGACTAGTGTTTCCTGGTATACTATGTATTGTTGTGGAAAGTCATGTGACCTTATATTGAACTATGTACATGTATAGTTATTTTATTTATTTCTTTATTTTCATACCACCTACCCCAACCCCACCTTTCCCCAAGCGATTTCGATTCAACTCATGTCGTTGAGGGAATACAAGAATACTCAATATCGACAATTGTACGGGTTTTCATTTGGGCAATACCTCGGTGTCAACGGTCAATAGGTTCCAGGGCAATGGACGTGTGGAAACGGAGAGTATAAGAAGGCTAACCCATTATATGGACGATTTGTTGAATTTTGATATTTTGGGGTGTTGATCTGACTGATGTTTATTATTATTTGTCACGCGCTAAAAAGATTGGTGTTGATTTGGGGTTATTCACAACCTACGTCGCTCATGCCTACGTGGCATATGGTGCTAAGAGTATTTTCCCTTGAAACGCTGAATCTCGTCAGACATGGTCAGTGGGAGATAACTCATGCCAAACTTCACTCTGTTGGTTGTAATTGTATGTGGAATGCTACTAAATATTGAAGATCGAATTTTGCGATCAGTGTGCCCAAACTGAAGCTGACTCAGGGTATATAACCACGTCATTGGCACAGGCTATGCCAACTTGATCCATGAGTTGGAACATGCAACTTATTTTCTTCCATAGATATATCGGTATGCGCTCAGGACGACTGGGTGACTTATATACAGTCTCTCTATATAAAGTCAGACACACCAAACCAAAGAGTGCAAAATGTTCAGTAAAATGAGAGTGCTACAATTTGGGCTCAAACTCATATCCCATGCACATTTACCACCATGAAAAAGACAATGAACATATTACAAAAATGGTAACATTGTCCCCTGTTTGCAGAAACCATCAGCCCCAATCTTTTCATCGCTTTAGAAATAATAATAAACATCAATCAAAATATCAAAATTCAATAAATCGTCCATATAATGAGTTAGCCTTCTTATACTCTCCGTTTCCATACCTCCATTGCCCTGGTACCTATTGACCGTTGACACCAAGGTGTTGCCCAAATGGAAACCCGTGCAATTGTCGATATTGAGTATTCTTATATTCCCTCAACGACGTCAGTTGTAATGTTGTGGAAAATAGCACAACACACTACAAGTTTGCACACTTTGTTCGGTGTCATGCGTGATTTGTTATGGGGCTAAGCAAACCTTCGCTATTCGACATGCCTCGGACCCTGTAGGAAACGCGATCCTCTGTCGCAACTGACGAATAATGGCGCCCACAACATCTCGCACAATCCTTCACACACTGGATTTGGATATACCACCGAAGAAGTCCCCCATTCACATATATTAGCAATCAATGACTGAAATTTAAACACCGACGCCTTCGAAGTAGCTATGAATCCCCCGGAAATTTCCACCACCCTGTGACCCATGTCTAGTAACTTGACCGTGCACCGAAACATACGACCATCTAACCTAACCATAGACTCTTTTAAAGGGTCACGGTAATCTGTCGAAAAATGCTTTCTAATATAAGCACTAACATAACATATATTTTTTTGATAGTCACGTATTTACATGTATTAGCAATCAATGTCTTCGTGTTCTGTACATGTAACTATACTAGCATATATGTACATAAGAAGTAAAACAAAAGAAACTAGACAAACCTTGGATATATATATATACACACATATGTTTTATTGTATAAAAGAAAAGGTACATAAGTGTTTATGTCTGTCTGTATTATGTGCATGTAGTATATTCTCAGGTTGAACTTTATGAATGAATATGAATTGAATACAATATCGTAGTAAAAAAAAAAGACTTAAAACAAAAAAAAAATTAGGGAATCCCTGAGAATCTCCCGTCAGGCTTGTCATGCGACGTCTGGTGTGTGACGTCACGCCTCGTGGGGACTTCATCGTCTGCCACACGTAACCGTTTGACTGACATGCTATATGCATTTTGTGCGAGAGCGTTCGTATAGGTTATGTTTTACATGTAGGCTTATGTATTTTCATACAGAGAGGGAGCTACACCATTGTGAATAACCTTATGTGGTTCAAAATGCTGGAAAATATGGCTCCCCCTTATGTGAAGGTTGCCGTGTTAACCATTCCAGCCAAACTCGCCATACATGCCTCGAGGAGTGGCGGAGGTTACAAAGGAGCCGGGGCCGATGATGTACTGGAGATGGAGAGGACCAAACAAATAGCTTGGCACAAGTTCCGGGAGATTTACGCCCAGATGAAAAGTTATGAAGCAGGATACCTGGTTGGACAGTAGGACAGGGCCGTGGCAGAAGTAACAGTATACCCGGGCGATGGAGAATGGCTAATGGCGACCGAACCATCATCGTCGTCGATACACCAGTGATTTTTATTTCTCCGAGGAGAAAAAAAAACTCTTCCAAAAGTTCTTTTTTCAGCACTAACAAACCTTCCGAAAGTATCTTTCAAAATGTGAGCACAACCTACGTTTTATGTATGTATATGTTCCGTTATTTTTTTTTCTACTTTGTGATTGTCTGAGCACGAAAATTGAGCTTCCAATTCTACCGAAAGTGGTCTTTCAAATCTGAGCACAAATCTGTTTTATGTAATGTCTTGTTACTTTGTTTGTCTGTGATTGTCCATGTATGTATAAGAAACCAAAAAATCAGTCCTTCCATTCATTCTTAAAACAACCTTATTAATTCTAACACAAGCCTCACCCCAGCCCAACCATCAGATTAATTCATAATGAAACAAAACATAATTTAATACAATTTATAACAAAATATTCCAGCCTTCATAAACTTTAACTTTTTTAAACTGCCAGTTCACTGGCACCTTGCCAAACTCCTTACGTCACACGCGACCACGCCATCTTTATGACGTCATAACCGTCCCACAGGTCCCTCCCGTCCATATGGTCCCTCCCAGGTTAAAAGATAGCAATAATACCTGTGGGCAACATTATATACTACTAACGTCTCATAGATCAACACTAAACTGCCGAATAAATTATTTTCGTTCAATACTCTTTCAGACATATTTTCAAAAATATTGAATGGATGCACAAATTTTTCACTTACATGTATGATAAATTAGAAGATTTGGATACTACTCTCTTTTGACACTGTCTTCTATACATGTACTTGTGTTACTTGTCAGTCTGTAAAGATTAATAGGCTGTGAAGACATTACGCCATCTATGAGACAGGACAGAAAAGACAGTTCTTATTAGCAAATCTGTGCTTAATTTTCTTGTTATACAGCTTATACTAATTTTACTGGAAAAGCATTCTATACGCCAGGATCTGACCAAACAGAAACAGGATCCTTCGATTCATTTTTTATATTTTGGAACTATACCTTTTTACATGGGGAAACGGAAACAACATTAAAACTGTCATGGTCGCCGTCTATACGAAGGCAAAAACCTATTTTGTTCGAGACGGCGGACATTCGGCCATTTGCAGTTTTACTCGCGCCATTACGTTTTGGTCGCACAGACTGCTTCACGGATTTGTAAGTTCACAATTTATGTATGCTGTGCAGATGGTCCTGTAAAAATATTATGATATCTGGTTATTATCCGCAGAAATTTTCAAAATATTGTCCAGTGTTGTTCATTTTCCTATCCTTTCCCACCTTATCTTTCACTTCGTCGTCTATACTTGCCACTGCCTCAAGAGAGTGAACTGCTCGGATGTCCTCGGTCTGGAATAGTATGCCATTGACGCAAACGCGATGAACGGGAGATATCGATTAGTGTAGATGTCATGCCTTGAGTCCAAATTAAGCTTACACTGTGGTGGGTACAGCTAGACTTGGATGGTGGCCATCTTATACCCACCCATTTTGGTTCGAGCTGTTTAACATAAATAAGTATATTTCCTTTGCCCATTTATAGCCATCTTATGCGTAAGGATTTTTTTCGGCCGTCGCGATGCTTGTCGTTTCAACGAATGGCGTCAGCCTTATTTGTGTAGTTACGCCAAATGGGTTTGAGAAAGTGAACCTTGTCCTTTCACTGTGAGTTTTTAATGCATACATTAGTCATGTGTGACGTAACTGCACAAATATCCATGACCTCGCCGGATATCTTTTCCACGAATGCGAGTGGCTTAAGTGTTAATAAAATGAACCTGACACTGTATCAAATAGCATAGTTGTCATGCCCAACGTCCAGTTGGTATAAATGTATGCAAACATTGTAAATCTTTCCCTGGTGTCGAATTCACAGTACGTATCTTTGAAGGTGGGGGCGTGGGTCGTGCAGACTGAGGATGTGGGAATGGCGGCAACCGTGGAGTATCCAGGACGGCCGTGTTACAGTGATCTGGACTGTCCCCCAGATCCCGGGTATCGCTGCGACAAGCTCGTGATTACGGAAAACCAAGAGGTTATCACAGGAGACGAACAGGCTGTTGGCACGTGCTACTTTGACAATCACTATGCTGATCAGGACATTTGATGCGAGAAAATTAAAAACAGGTACAGATGAAAAAAGTTTCAATCTCTAAAGTCTTCTGTCTCCAGAAAAGACCTTTAACCGATTCCTGCACACACACACACTCACTCACACACGCACACACTTTGTCAGATTTTGAAGCATTTTGTCACCGATTGTTTTGCGATTATAAAAAGCTAAAACTCTGATCATGAATTGCCTTCTTGGAACCACCTTTAAGTATTATATTGAATAAAATAGTTTTACAAAACCAAACATTCTTTCGAGATATCTGCCCTTAAAGAGCTACTCTGTGTCGCAACATCTGTCTTAAAAGCCAGGTGAAATCATACTGATTGAGAAAGTCAGAATTGCTTTCCTGACTTGTAGAAATATTGCAGTGCATTAGGACCGATACTGCTCGTTTCGTCAGAGAATGCGGAAGCAAAATTTTTCTGTCCTTTCAGCTTTGCCCGGTGTGACGTCACGCACGAACACATGATGTCACGAGCCTATAAAATCCGATCCTTAGGTCCTGATCTGATTTTAATGAAATTGGTGCACAGCCGGTCCCTTTTTGTTTCCAAAGCCGAACAAACGATGAAATCGGGAAATTTGTCAGTTCTCTGGTCATTGCTGGAATTGAACCCTCACTCTGGGTGCTTCTTGGTTAGTTGTCAGGCACCTTATATTCAAAGTCCATCCAACTGTCCTGTGTCTGTATATACGGGTTACCGCTCATCTTAATGACCTCAACTTGTTTTTCTGATGCCGTTATTCTTATGTTTACAGATGGGGGAATCCCAGGATCCGCGTGGAAGACTAGGAGATTTTGATTGTGATCTCTTCACATGAAGTGATGTTACAAGAAAAGCAATAAAACAACAGTAATGGCACAATGCAAGAGCAATTAATTGATGTTGTTTTATCACAGTTTCTTGTTCCTGTTCTGTCAGTACAATTGAGTTACAATGTATGTATAGGTATGCTTGGATTTTAAGTTGTACTTAACAATTTTCCAGTTATCTGACGACGAGCTAGAGACTACATAGTGCTGTAGCCACTAGAACATCATACCGAAAACACCGGACAAGACACTCCAACCAGCCACACTATAGGCCCACTGACACCAGGGCGACCAGTCATGTTTCCTTCCTCTAACCTCTCAGTGATGAGCGCCAAGCGAGGCAGGAACAAGTAGGCTACCATTCTGAAATTCTTTGGTGTGACCCGACTAGGGGTTGATCCCGGATCCTCCGACCTCGAGGGGAACGCTCCTACCTCTAGGCGCCCGAGGCGGTGGAGTTAAAATATAATTTAATAGTAACAGACAGTGAATTTATTTAATTGATTGGAGTTTTGATTGATTGAAGGTTGTAAAGCTGTAAGTTTTTCATTGATTTAGGGACCGCGTTGACCAGGAAAAGGTTCAGTATAATGAAGGAACGTAACGTGGACTAGATCCACTGCTATGCAGGGCCAAGAGTATAGCTCCAATGTGTAGCTCCAAGGGTACATTCCATAGACCCTGTAGGCATAAGCTGTGAGACATGAGCAGTGCGTTACGTTGTATGGAATAAGCATTAAACAATATCATTACTTTTTCTACCATTGTCGAGGCAACTTTGTATCAAAACGGTTCTGTCTACTGTAACGTTACCAGTGAGACACGCATCATAGTGCAACGCAACAATGAAGTGACGTCAACGCCAGCCAAAATCAAACAAGGTCATACTTCTTGGTTGTTATCCCGAACTTGTCTAATAGATCGCCACTGGTGGCAGATTCAGTGGCCATCGGAAGACGCGGTGTGACGCCCCAATGTTTCTGAAGTCGGGTCAAGACGTGTGAGCTAAGACGTTACAACACACGCCACCGACTCCACCGACGTCAGACTTGGTGGTTACAGTGGCGACACTAGTCTCCTCCAGTAGCGAATGGAACGACACGTCAGTGGCCACTGCCTCCTCCAGTGGACAATGGGACGAACCCGAAGCAAACAGATCAACCAGCAAACATACCGATATTTACTATGGCGTCATAATTAATGACGAAAGTCATATCAGGAAGTGACGTAACGTGGCGTTTATATTATGACGTCATTCTGGGAGATAGTGATAAATGGTTGAAGGACAACGCACATACAGAAAAGGCAGAATGCCAATACGCCTGTAATGTTGCTGTTGATAATTTTAACAGTGGCCTCTACAGCATTTGGCAAGGTCACTTGGAGTCCCTGGTCAAGATGGAGTACTGACTGTCCAAGGTTGTGTAGTGACAGCCACGGATTCCAACACAAGCGCAGAGTCTGTTTGCTATGTAACGAAGACAGCGGTTGTTTCCCATCTGAACGTCCGTCTGTGACGCGCTACTGTGAAGGACAGTCCAGAGAACATAGGATATGTTATATCGGTTCTCAGTGTCAAGGCCACGGACGTTTCACTGGGGAATGGACGGGGTGGCTGAATCTAGGCGGCTGCAGAACTAAGCCCGAAAGACGCTGCGGAGATGTCGGCATTCAACGTCAAGCTCGACAATGCCAACCAACGGTGAGAACCGACAAAACTACCACATTTGAATGTCCCGTCAACGGTAGATTACGAAGTTTCAAGCAACACGCTTGCATTTTAGAATGTCCCGACGAGCTCGAGCGTGACAAAAGAGCTGTTGTTGTTGCATACGGCGAATGGACGATGTGGTCTGCTTGGCGGTGTAACGAAGACTGCCATAAACCTGGTGTACTAGCTTACAGATCTAGACAATGTTCGGGGCAAACCCTTGGGTATACGTGCGTGAAGGGCGCTCATGGGTTGGGCGAGTACAACGTCCAACCCTGCGAAAGCACAGACGGCTACTTATGCCGGAAGACGTGGTCGGAATGGTCCCCGTGGTCGGAATGCGAACCCGATTGTGGGCAACGGAAGAAGACCAGGACGCGGTCCTGTATGGGCCACGGGGGTCCATGTGAGGGGTCCCCCGATCAGAGCATTCTCTGTTCTTCCGGTCCACCGTGTAGCAGCATTGACGGTCAGTGGAACCAGTGGAGTATGTGGTCGCAAGTGTGCAGTACGAGTTGTGGCGACGGCGTGCACACACGATACCGTGAGTGCAATAACCCGTCGCCGCTTGGCGCCGGGAAGCCATGTGTCGGGAAGGCGATGGAGACGAAACCGTGTGAGAAGACTAGCGTCTGTCCTGTGGACGGGTCGTGGGGGGAATGGTCGGAGTGGAGTTGTACAGCCACATGTGGGACCAGCCCAGGTATCTAATCCAAGCGTCAAAACCAATACTCGTAAACCAACCGTAAACCATGAAAGGTCGCCCCGATTCAGTTATCGCGACAAACATAACACCCCTGTTGTACGCCTTCTCAAAATAACTATCATTTTGCAGAAAACAATTTTTGACGTTAAACAAAATAACCCCAAAGCGTATGGAATCTTGCAATGGTCGTAAAGAGACACCTGACCGTAAGACAAGCAGGTCATACAAACCAAACATTAGGAAACAAAACACATAACAACATATACATAAAGTTGAGTATTTAGAAATCAGTTACCCAGATATAGTCATCTTAAAATTTTGGTGTATCGGAGAAGCATAACCTTGAATCTGTGCAATGGAACATTCAGAATATATACATAAAGATTTACCGTAGGCTTAAATCGGGCGTGCAAAAAACCTGTTACTGATCACAATCTTCATAAAACTTTGGTGTATTGGAATCATATCATATATACACGTCACCTACTTCACAGAAACAAATATAACAACTTACACACAAAAAAGATTTATCATGCGTTTTAGTTGAGTAATGTAAAATCTACCACATAACTAGACTTATAAGCATCTTAAAATTTTTGATGAATTGGAGAAAACTGACCATCCTACAGACACAAGTGACGATTTTACAAATGGTTAACGTTTGATTGCTTTTTTAGGGACAAGATATCGCGAATGCAATAATCCTACACCCAGTGCAACCGGAAATGAATGTAGCGGCAACAATCAGGAAACAAAGGCAGATGTTTGCAAGTATTTTACATGTCCACAAAACGGTATCACCCCAACGTTACCGGGAGAGTTGAAGAAAGAGCTGCGAGAAAATTTAAAGAAAATGTACAATAATTACGACAAAGTTGAACACCAAAGCGTAGCGTTTGTGTGTGGGTCACCCGTAGCGGATAAGATTAAAGAAGCATATCCTCGAACGTCTACATTCTGGGTGAAAAATGGACAGCCACTCAAGTTGGATCCGTCGCGGATGACATACAACAATGGAGATCTCCTTATTCAGTCTGTGACGGCGGAAGATATTGGTGTGTACCTGTGTCAATTGGAGTGGCAACCCAAACTACGACAGACCGTCGCTGTGTACGTTCTCGTTGTCAAGTCCAGTTATAAACTCCATTCACGAGAGCACAGAAATTTCCAGCTCTATTGCAACGGTGCATCTCTTGGGCTTCTGTATGCGGGGCTTCAGCAGATCTGGTTCCATAACGGAGAGATCTACAAAGATTACGGGACTACGCCCCCTCAGACAATAAACGTGGAATATTTCAAAGACGTCAGTTCTGATTTCGCCGGTCTGTGGGAATGCACTATCAATGATCCTAGCACCATGCGTCTGTGGGTCACAAACCGGGTTAACGTCAGCGTGGAGCCCGGTGTATATTTTATAGAAAAACTGATGTCTAATCGTGTCTACGTCATCGGATGTGGAGCTGTGCTTGTGTCTACTATTGTTGGCATTGCTGTGTGCTGTTTGTATCAGGACAAAAAGGGAGACAAAAGTGCAGAAAATGAAGCGGAGGTTTATGAAGAGCTGATGAAGGAAAACCCTTCCATTCTCAGTGAAGAAAAAGAAAAAAAAAAGGAAGAGTCACCGAGGGAAGAATATCAACCTTCGTCTGCTGGAGAAAATGAACTAACAGAAACTTCCTCGTTCGTCAGTGACGACGGCCTTCAGCTTCAAGACGGCGGCACCGTTCACACGGATGTCCAGTAACTCTTCCTCCATCTGAGTAAAGGAATACTTGGAGGATGCTGTCCATACAACTACCACCCATAACAAAGTTCATAACAAACTTGAGAACTCGTAGAGTGGTGAAGTAATTTTGATCTAACGACGTCAAAAGGGCGTTGCTCTGCAAATCACACCAAGCCAATTCATACACATACTTCGCCAGAAAAAGTACCACGAAGAAAGGCATTGTACTTAAGATACTGCCACAGGTGGCTGTGATAACGGACATTGCCATCCACAAAGGTTGCCCGGTCAATGATCAGTGTGGAATTTTCGATAACGATTGTACATTGTGAACAAGTCCTAATTTATCGACTTTCATAATTATTTATTAATAAACCTTGAGAGGCCACTGCTGCATTCCGTAGCACCTTTAGTAGCTAATATCCTATACATAGATTTCCGAACACCTATTTCTGTCTCGTCTGTCTTGATGATTCTATCACGGTTGGAAATTACTCACAACCAAATGATTTTTGCAGGTCAATTTAGCATACATGGATTAACTGATAATGTGTATATTTCAGATTTTTTAATGGAACAAAACTTGTCGTTGCAAAATTTGGTTTTAGTCTTAAAAACATATGACTTTCAGAAATTCATGTGTACATGCAAATGTCCCCTTACCGCCAGTCAAAAAACAAAAAAGAAAATAATAGTTTGTTGTCCATACATCGGTGTATATGATCGTATAGTCACTTAGATCGCTTACATCCAATCCTTTTCTCATTGGAACACACATGTTAAATAAAGAAATTAAATCATGAAATTTAAAATCGATTATGAAATTAACGCCATAAAATGTCGATAGATACAAATAATAAAATGATAAATAAATGCTTTGGAACCAACCCTAGACGTAAAAGTCACGTCAATCATGGAAATGGACTGGTTGTCAGCTACATCTATAACTATACTGAGATTCCCAGGGCAACAATCTATCCCAGTAGAATTCTTCAATAATACATTTCATTGAAGTCATGATGCAACAGAGAGGAAATTATAAAAATAAAATGTATATATGGGGAATTTTTCAAGTGGAATGTGTTTATTTTGTATACAGAATATTAATAATGGAAGTGAGCAATTATGTACTTACTTATTTGGATGGCGTTTAACGCCGTACTCGGTAATTTTTCACTCATTTGAAGGCGGTCAGGTTTATGTGTGGAGGGGACCGGAGCAAAGCACCGACCTTCAGCAGATATGTTACAAACCTTCTGACAAGGCCGCAGTGAAAGCAGCGAGAACTGGACTCGACCACACCGCCTCATTGCAATGAACATGGAAGCTATGGCCCCGGATTTTAGTATGAAAAGTCGAAAGGTAAAATACCTTCCACAGCTCACACAGAACCCTTTTACAAAGGTATAGGACAGCGTGCCTGTAACTAAAATGACCTTAAGCTGGGAATTTGAAGATTGCCCGCTATCACGGCTTATGGGGCATTGGTGACAGTCAGAGGTCGACGGCGCTGTTGTGCCTAACTTTCGCTGAATACCACTAGTCTTCTGCCAATACGATGTACATATCTGTATGCCTCACGTGAGAAAGTTCACCAGTAACTCGCCAATGATCGGTTGTTTACGCCGGATGGTTTATCCTCGGTCCAGACATAAAACTGCCAGCGTATAAGTGAACAAGTCTTGTTTATGGTGTTAAGGAAATATCAGATATATCAATCAGTCAATAAATCAATCATTAAACTACAACGATGGTCAGTAATGTTTATTTATTGATTTGACTGGTGAATTTCGTCAGGTACCTGACAAATGTCCTGAATTGAGCTAGAGATGAATTCGAACGTCCGGCCTAATTATTAGAGTTGTATTGGCCAAAGGCTGGCTAGTGGCAGAGAGCCAACCCTTCAGCCATCCGAGCCTCGCGGAAGTGGATATCGTTTTGATGAGTTACATGAATGAATATACCGTTACAAGTTACAGTGGCGCCTCTCGTTATCCTGTCTCTCGATAGGGTTAGTCGATGAGAGAATAAGGCTTAACAGGCCCTTTGGCGGAAACAATATACGGATAACTACGTAAACACTGCAAAGAGGCTGGGAAATTGACAGTCACTTTACAGACACACATTTATTATTGTAAATATTGCAATGCTATTACCACATTGTTATTCGAAAATATGCTTCGCTGAACAAAAATCTTCAATTTGTAAAATAATTCTGTTATGAGGGATCATATTGACCATAACCATACTGATGAGAGAATTACAACATTCCCATTTGCCATTCCCACCCCATATTAGCCTATGACGAGGATAATATCACGCTGATGTTTGAAAGGATCGATATGCCAATATTCATATTGCTGACCTCACATTAAAAAATAACACAAATAGTGAATTAGCTTCAAAATCTGAGAGTGTTCTTCAAAATAACTTTGCCTTTGAGAACAATGAAATGGAACACAAATTCACTTTATATTGCATGATACCATTGCAGAAAATGAGCGTTGCGGGGGTGGCCTTTTATTCGACACATTCATGATGCAAAATGGCACTCATCATTCAAACATGGTAATACAAGAACACTCATTTAAACTCATTCTTCGGTTGCCCTCCTTGGAGGCACGTGCTCATTGTACGGTCACGTGATAGGGCAGTAAAACCAGGCTGCACGAGAGGACGGCATCGGGCTGATGGCATGCCACTAGGCGTATAGGCTGTGGAGCATGTTGAACACGTATTCGCTGACTTTGGGGTGTTTCACGCAGGCCTTTCCCAGCCAAAAGTAAGCTTTTTCTCCGTCGGCGGATGCGCCCAAGCACACTTTCTCCACACACTGCATCATTTTTTTGGGCTGTAAAAAAACAAAATGTCAAACATTTCACTGGCTGAAATTCAGCAGAGCTAAAGACGCAAGTGTAGCCTTGTTTAAATTTATTTCATACTGGAACTTTTTATCCTGTCGGTATTTGAAAACAGTATCGTATATAATTTTTAGCGGATCCAGGAAAGGGGGGTGGGGGCAGGGAGGGGAGGATATGCTGGTTTCGGTTTGAGATAAGAAACGTGAACTAAGGAATAAATGATAGGCCATGGACGCCCGTGTCAGCCCTACATCTCACTGTGTAAGGCTGGGACTGCAGTATTCCAGCACGGATAAATCGTTCAGTGGCGCACGATAATGCAGTGACAGATTTCTCCTTTTGGCTATGCGGTGGTAAATTTTTCTGTGTGATAATGCGGTAACAGATTTCTCCTTGTGGCTATGCGGTGGTAAATTTTTCTGTGTGATAATGCGGTAACAGATTTCTCCGTGTGATTATGTGGAGAAAGATTTCTCCGAGAGATTATGTGATAACAGATTTCCCCTGTTATTATGCGGTGATAGATTTCTCAGTGTGATCATGAGGTGATAAATTTCTCTGTGTGATTATGTGGTAACAGATTTCCCTGTGTGATAATGTGGTGAGAGGTTTATCCCTGTAATACTGATTGGTAGCCTCGCCGATTACAGTAGCTTATCATGTGTAAAACTCTCTGAGAAAATGCTAGTATTTAGCACTTACATGCTATGAAATTATTTGCTCGGCAAACTGAATTCGTTGTTAATAAGGAAATGAGCGTAATACGTCAAATGTGATAATTTTGTCCCCAGAGCACATATTATATCATTTAGCGCATTTGTTTAACAAGACTAAATGGTTATCACTTATAACACAAGTCATCCTTAGTCATTAATGCCTCTAAAGGGCGCCCAAGGCTCTCTTTCAAGGCTTCCTTTCAAGATTGTGTATACTATTATCACAGGGAAGAATTGAAACTGAAAGGTTTTTATTCCAATAAAAGGGAGATATTTTGCACAGACTGTTGAATGTATGAATGTACTAATATTTAAAGTATACGTATTTTAAGTTACTCAGTTAAAAAAAACCCTGACAACATAAATAACTTCAAAGCACAATTTTTTTTAAAACAATTTTTTTTAAAATGTCTGAAAGGCTTGCATTCTTCGTGCTTATATACCTCAAGGTTATCCGAGAATCTTTCACTGGAATAAAACTTATGCTTGTAATATTTCCTTCTATTTATCTACCACAAGTGCTCCTTTTTCAGAGTAAGCCATCCATTTGGATTTCCTCCTTACGTCCTTTTACAGAAATCACAATTGTTCTTTGCTGAGTCAGTGCCAGAAGGAATTATAGACTGTGGAGAAGGAATACGTTATCGACCAAAATGACTGGGACAAAATCTCAATAATCGATAGCGGTTAATACTTTCATTATGAGCCGATGATTTGTGGAATGAAAGTGTCAGAAGCTTCAGGCGAATAGGATTAAAACTATGTATGTAGCCATTGTTCAATCCTTAATTCACGTATTTGTCCAAATCATAATGTCACAAAACTGCCTTGAACGTAAAACGGTTGAGAAATTCACCGGGAAAGATAATAATGACAAATCGGATTCGTTTGATAAATTGAGAACATTGCTCCAATTATGGAAAACTTCAAGTTGTTATTGTCCGGAAAATCTTGCAGTACAGTATCTGGATAATCAGACATGTGTCAGGTTCCTAACTGAATTATGCGTAGTGGAGCTGGCTCATTAGGCAGCGAGTACAGGCCGCACAAACAAGGTGGTCAGCTATGGGTCAGACGCCTGGGTAGACCCTCACAGCCTACAGACAATCAGAGCTCGCCATGCATCCCTATTTCACGATGCCGCACAGTTAACACCTAATTACCAAGCCACTCTGTGGTCGTATGAAGCCAAATGATTTAAATTATGAATTGGTCTCTTAATTGTGGCAGCCGGTATGTGTTACGTCATCGATATGAGCATTAACACTTCACAGTGTCATAAAGAGGTGGGGTGCGGTGGGGGTGTAGGACAGGCCGATTACCTCAAGGCTGGCCAATAACGAGATAGAATAGAAAGCTTAATCAGTACTGTTACTTTGACTAGATCAGTTCTGTTTGAAACATGGTTACTGAAATCCTTGAAACTTATAGCCGCAGAAGCTTTTTCATTTCTTCACACTTCGGTTTTTAGCCTATAGAGGTACCACGCAGTCTCTGTTTCAGTCCTGTATCAAACATGGTAACCGAATGACATTTTTCGAACTGAAAGCAGCAGTTCTAAGCTTTTTCTGACCACATTCTGGTACATGCACGTAAGCGAACGTCAGGATAAACAGCATGAGTAAAATTGAATGTCTTACACTGTAGATGATTAGAAAAACGGGTTTTCATATTTGCTGGAAACGCTGTAAGTTGTTATTTGATTTTCAGGAAAACTGGGGAAAATGTGGATAAGAGATTTATTGTTATGAAGGCACCATATTTACGCTGGGCCCTCAAATTGGCTCCATGTGATACATCATCAAGGTAACTCCAAAGACTGCTCGGCTTTGACTTTGGAATTATATGACATCATTAGGAAAACCACCAATTGATTTTTCCAGTAATTATGCGAATGCTTCTAGAGGCATCTTTTACTTGACTATATTTAATTAACTGTAATAAATCACGGCCTTCTTGGTCCAGAGTGCCCAATATGGATGACGGCTGGTAAAAGAATGTCGGTTTCGACGCCTATGTTTCTTATTAAACACAGATTCTCCTTTAGCGTTACACAACTTACCTCTTCGTCGAAACATATGTTGCAAGCAAACAAACAGGCATCGGTTGGGTCCATATTCTCCAGGGCTATTTCCGGATAAATTGGCTCTGACGTCACAAAAGCAATTGTCATGGCGACCAAAAAGCAGGATATTAGTTGGCAAGCCATCGTGTTGAAATTAAAACTGAAAAACATCAAAAAAAGGTATAGAATATGAATTCGAAAAGAAAATCACCGTTGACCCTGGTGAGTTTCCATACATTTATGCGATAACGCATGCCAGAGAATTATAAGAGTGTTATTAGCAATTCCAAAATATTACATTTTTGAGAAACAACTGTGTCCAAGATCAGAACTCTTGTCCAACAAATCCGTGTAGACGTTTCATAGTTGGAGAGCTATAATATTCAGTCTTGAAGTGTTTCATTCGACAAAAATGACCATCCACTGATGGAGGATAAGATATGCCCGACAGGTGTTCTGAATGAGACTCAATGTATTGGAAGTGACGTCATTGGCGTAAGACATGGGACGTTTAAAAGGTCACACTTTCCACGAATCAAGTAGGTCACTTTGAACATGTCATCTCAAATTATTCGCGCTGGCCATAAATCCAGGAACTAGGTCTCAGTTTCATGAAGCGCACGTAGCTAAGTATTCCCTTAATTGTCATGACAAACGTATGTTGTAGAGCTAGGAAATGCGCTTAGCTAAGTGCTACTTAGCACTAAGTATGCTTCATGCAACCGGGCCCAGGCCTAGTTTGGGCATTCTCTACCTTGTACCACCAGATATGAAATTGAAGTGATCGTTTTGAATATCACGATATTGACTGATTCAGATTCCAAGCCATTGGCACTGGAAGGCAATGACACAATTTACTGAAATCAAAATATCAACTAGTGAATTTGTTTTATACACATTTCCGAGTTATAATTTGGCTGATAGCGTTCTAATTAAGATTTCACCAGAAAAGGATCATCACTATTGCTGAATAGATTACTATTTTCAACATCTTCGTGTATATATACCGCTACTTTGTCTGTACCGCTTCAAACTCGAGAACTGGGGCCTTTGGGGAGTCAGACTGATTCATACACGACATTACCTATAACTTTGATGTAAAATAATAATGGTCTAGCAATTTATTTTCTTGTTCATGTTTAAATTAATAACCCCGAATATAAAAAAAATATAATAACTTATAACAACAGAGTCGTTCCGTACTAGTATTTCCTTAGCTTACATTGGCATCATTTATTGCTTTTCGCATTTCGATATATTGTTTTTAATATTAAGATAAAACTTGTGACGCATTATCGAGAATATACCATAGAATAAATATTTCTTCTGAAACAAATGACATTTGTCAAACAGTAGTAACATATACCTAAACTATATAACTATCATAGTTGGCAGCCTACGTGATTTTCTTGCCGACGCTGAGAGATTGCTAGTTAAGCCCAGTTTGTTTATCACAGGGTCACGCAGAGATCCTTGGTAGCAGATGAAGTCAAGCAGCTCATTTGTTATCAGGTAATAATCATCCGTGTAGGATATATTAAGAGAAAATATTCATGGTTTATGGTGGGCTGTGAATCCCTTCGGATTGTTTTCATGCCATTGTTTGCTTAATAAATGTGACAAAAACACAGCCTTTTGAGGAACCCTAGACTAGTGACGTCTAACATTGCAACTGACATCAAAGAATCATGTCAGCTTAATGCTGCTCAGCCATGGTGCTAGGGGACTTGTAAGTTGAGATAGATTGATAAGAGGCCGTATTTTACCAGTTACGTAAGGCATTTTCCAACTACCACGGTGATATCCCTGTTCTGGTTTAACTCTCTGTAAACTATAGTCTTTTCTATTATATTTTGATGGCATTGTTTAGAAAAAAAAGAAAGCTATGGTTGAATTAGGGGCTTAAACAGTAAAACATGAAACATGGGAGCATGGGCATATACAGGAGAAAATTTATGTAATGTTAACCAGAAAGGAACCAACTGTCAAACAAGCGGAGGGCGATTACTTCATTCCTATGTATATGAATATTTGAAAGCACTGCTTGGCAGTGTATTAATTTGAGGGGACGTGCAGACGTGTGCAAGACATTGGAAAAAGTAAAACGTACATGGATGAATCAATCTCCCTACGATACATGGGCTGGTACTGCAGTGTCCCAACATTAAAACAAATGGAGATTCTTCTGTATACGCTTCGCACATGCAGCATAGGCACAAGCCGTTTTACCACCTTACTTCCGTACACATTCTATGCGGTAAACAAGTAGTTGATAACTTGTATAACTGAGAGTGGATAGCAGCTTTTTCAAAGTTGCGTAATCCGAAGAGCATAAGTAAAACTTCCTACGATTCCAACTTACATGTGCCTATAGAACCAAGGGTCTCATCAGTGTATAACTTGCCTAATCCTTACAAATAAAGGTGAAAAACGCTGACTGACTTACCTGTCTGTAACCGGAAAGGCTGGCTACTGTTGGTGTTCCAGAGCAGATATGCCATGAGGTACAAAGCCAGTTGCTTAAATAGATCGACAAAGAGGGTGTGTCAATGAGCTTGATAGAGTGTTGATGACAGACGCGGGCGCGCGTGCGCTCTGTTGGCAGATGAGTTCCTCTGGTTAGCACAGCCAAACCGTAAGCGAGGTATTTGGAAGATGTGGGAATCGATTTTTAAATTAGCATTCATTAGCTGGATTGACAAGTGTCCAAAGGTTATTGATGTGACATGTCTTTTGAGTGCATTGCGAGTGGCATGGCAGCCCATTGTCAACCATGGATTGAGTCCCTGTTAGTCTCAGGAGTTTACAACTACAATGAAAACTAAAAATCTCTCTTAACGTTCTCTTGAAAATCTCGTCAATTTTCTTTTAATGTGATTGCTAAAAAAAACTCTCCCGAGGTCAATCGAAATCAATCAGCAAAAGAGGTTTCCATCAATTCCTCTGCAAGCTTTCAACCTTCGGTTTGATATAAATACGATAAGAGCTAGATGACCGGTGTGTAAGGCTATCGTTCATCATAAAGCAATAAAGAATAGCTGACTGGTGAGCAGCAATCCGGAAACGAGACAGGAAACGCCGTGGACATAAGAACACAAAACCTTTGATTCGGCCAGAATGGCAAAGGTCAAAAGAGTATTTCGTGACTAGTACTTGCATTAAACTTCAACTCAAGAAAGATTTTCATTTACTTGTTGGAGTCTTGTTTCTAAAAGTTTGGTTTTGAGTACCATGAGCTTGTATTTTGTTGGTTCTTTTTAAATGTTTTCAAGCGCCTTGTTTGGTAAAATATGCATAGCACGCTTTCGCTGATGTGGTCAATAACCTGAGCGGAAACTACGAAGACCAAAGCGAAAGCTCAAAAGTGAAAATGAAAAGGTGATAACATGAAGGTGAAAATGGAAGCACAAAGGCTTTATTGGATACTTAGTTTCCACTGACGTCCAGAAAGGGAAGATGTCCTACTTCCTGTTATTTGAGTCCTTATTATTACTTGTTCTTCAAAATGCACCATCTAAACACAAACAAATACTGCTCACTGGCGCATGTGAAAGAATCTTCAAAATTGGCATAGCCTTGTCGTACATCGTCATTAGCATTGGTTTAGGGCCCTTTCCGGCAAGAACCAACTCTTCGACTCCAGAACATTGCTTTAAATCAGCTTTATTCATTGCTGCACATGATATCCACAGTCTGGTAAAGAAGTATGGCATTGGCATTCACGGGATGTGATTTGACCATTGTATATCCGATTTTGCGTAATAGAGAGGACGAAATGATTTACTATTCTCAGTTAAATTCTTTTTGATTTAACACCATTTTATTTATAGAGGACTGAGAAAGTAGAACTATTAAGGAAGCAAAAACATGATGGATTCAATGTTTTAAACCTGCCATGCAGAAATTATTTTTACGGCTCCACAGTGAAGCAAATGTTGAAAACCAAAGCAGACCTTCGTGACATTACTAATACAGAAAACAGCAAAACTGATAGATCCAGTGATAATTGTCTACCACCTAAGCCACCGCACCTGCTAACTTTCCCACAAAAAAACACTATTGTCTAAGGGATGGCGTTATTGCAGGTGTTCGAGGAGCACATCATATGTATGTATAACACATAGCCATATAAGGAGATTCACGAGAGACAGGTATCCGGTGTCACTCATGGCATGGTGAATTTCAGCACTATTTCCAGATTTATATGAAGATGGTAACCTTTTATTGTCAAAATCTGTACAATTCGTTTTTCGAAAATATATCAGGGGCAAGAATAACGAATACAAACGCAAATAAGTATTAGCGGCGACATCCTGTCAAAAATCCATGTTTTCTTGCACGCAGAACCGTAGAAATCGTCAAATAAATGGCGCATGTTGAAACAGAGGGTGTCAAAAATCTTATCGACCAACCAACCGAACGATAGGCATACAGACACACAAGCAGACACAGCCACTTACAAAGCAGTTTGTCACTGCTAAAAAGTTTGTAGTTCAGGGTCGGGAGCCTCTCACCAATGCGGCCGCCGTGAGTTCAAATCCAGCTCACGCTAGCTTCCTCTCCGATCATACGTGGCGAGGCCTGTCAGCAACCTGCGGATGGTCGTGAGTTCCCCCCGGCCTCTGCTAGGTTTCCTCCCGCTACAATTCTAGCCGTCATCATATGAGTGAAATATTCTTGAGTATGACGAAAGACAGCAATCAAATAAATAAATAAATGAATAAATAAATAAATGAAACCCAGGACTATCTAGCCAAATTAGTTGTCTTGGTTTAAATATACAAACCGCCTGTGCAACGAAAAATTATAATGAGTTAAATCAGGCTATAACGGTTTATCCTTGACTTCGCAGAATAGGGAAGCGTCAGATTTTATAATCCAATGAGGTGGTGCGGGTGTGAAATGGGACCTTAAGCTATTGTTGGCTCAAAAATGGCTTGTCATACAACGTCTACAATGATATAACGCATGAGTTTCTACTGTAATGATCTCTTGTCTTAAATGTCACGTCATTTTGAGGAAAGGAAAGAAATATTTATTATCAAATATTTAGAAAATATATATATATACAATGTATTAATATATTACATATCAAACGTCGCGGGAAATCGATATTAATAGGGGATATACAATGAGTCATCCATTCAATCAAAAGTTGTGTAATTTTTCCTTTGTTCCGAACCATCAGGAATTTAATAAATTTGACACCATGGGTCACGAATTGCATATCCTACTTATCCCATAACTTATTATGAACGGTTTTAGGTGGTTGAACGATAAGACAAGTATGAAATTGGGATGCGAGCTGATATCGATATATTTGAAATGGAAAGGATCGAACCTCCCATTACATCTAATATAGTTCCAGGAAATATTGAGGAAATTTGTAATTCCCGTGAACAGAAAACACAACACAGTCCATAAATCTGCGGATGGTCGTGGGTTTTTCAAGAGCTGAGGACATGAAAATCTAATACTTGTGTCGTCTTACTAAGGTGTGTTTGTTATTATGAGTACTGTAGCTTGTTTTATACAACCTTTGCCATAAGGATGAAATTTGTGCCGATTGAGTGACCCAAAAACTAAGAATCCGCAGTCATAGTACAGTTAGTGTTCTCCAGCCTGACTTTTCTTTCCTTGTCTTTTTTCCCCACGACAACAGATAATGGCGATGAAGGTAGTCCCGTGGGTAGCTCTGGCTTTCCATTGAAAAAGCTAATATATTAAAGTAAAGTAAAATCGGCTAATTTATATAATGCGTGAGATATTGAAATTAACCTCACTGACACGGGCAAATTATGCGAAATCAATGGCCGTGGACTTGGATTGGAATGTAGATATCAGATTTAATCACATATACCAGTCATGTGTATTGATTAGTGCCCTATCCACTGATAGATGGTCCCAAAAGCAGGTGTATACTCACTGAGCCCTTGTAACATTATTACCTTTTCTTACCAGCGTATATGAGGACTGGGATCCTCGGTGGCCGAAAGATTACAGCGCGCTAGCGCGGCGTAATGACTGGTGCTCGCTCAAGCTGGCTCCCTCTATGGCCATACGTGGGATGGTCTGCCAGCAACCTGCGGATGGTCGTGGGTTTCCCCCGGGCGTATAAGTTAAAAATTAAGTAAGTAGGTACTCCGCTAGGAGTTCTGGTGAAATATTAGTCAGG
This sequence comes from Acanthopleura granulata, assembly GCA_016165875.1. NCBI lineage: Eukaryota > Metazoa > Mollusca > Polyplacophora > Chitonida > Chitonidae > Acanthopleura > Acanthopleura granulata. The sequence goes on along the minus strand of JABBOT010000012.1, from coordinate 2,638,571 downwards.
ATGGTATTTCACTGAATTAAATGTTACGAAGTCACCACTGGCTTTACCTCTAACCTTTGACCAGTTAGAACACGGGGTTCAAATCCAAATCCAGCCGATTCGGTTACGGCTCGATTTTTTCCTCCTACAATTCTATCCCCCTGTCAAATGTTGATGATGTGAATCAACAAAGCTTTTAAGTTTCAGCGTCTAAACAAACATACCAGCCGTCAACCTCAGTGAACCACAATGAACATTCCAGGTCAATAATAGCAACACCAGTTTTCGAAACAATGTTTAACACAAACCACCAAAGAACTAAAACAGTATATAAAAATGAGACATTGGGACGGATTCAGGCAAAGAGAAGCCGTCAACAGTTTTCATTGACAACGGAAAGATAATGGGAATTTTCGAGATTATAAGTTACCATTCATAAATAGAGGATGATTCTCAATTGCTCCTTTAAATGCAATTGTTCACAAGATAATCTTGTTCAACACGATGAGTATACCACTCCAAGGCCCGGGTTAAGCGCAATTAGACACAATTATGACGCAGAGTGCCAGAGATTCTGGATGTACATGCATATTTACTAAGTAGAGAACTGTATTCAATGCAAAATTTAATAAACGTACACAGTTTATTTTTTGTCGGAAAATACCTTAAATCGGGACTAATAAATTTCAGGTGTAAGACTTTATGTGCCAGAACCCAAAGACTTTACCTCAATGTAGAGAGTTTTGTCGGGATAAAAGTCACCCATGCAACTTGGCTTCACTTACACGTGTCACCTTTGGGATTCTGTTTTGGGAAGGGGTATATTTATATTCTCTTAATTTACGAATAATCCAATTAAAAAAAAATGAATGAATAAAATTTTATTCTTCCGTATCGATTCATCTGTGCAGCCCCATCGGCCAGTGATCATTACACAAAATGTTGGCCATTGTTGTGATTATATCTGCAGCAAAGTCAGCGCTAACCATAGGCGTCATGCGGTGTAAATCGTCATTCCTATAGAGTGCATGGCTGTCACCTAATGTAGGAGAAATGTCTATTAAGCTAAATAAATTCTCGTCAGTAGCCTATATTTCCTTTTCTCATGGCAAATGGCTCCATTGTGTGCAAGTTATCTCACTTGGTTTTATCTCTGATTTCGCCGATCCTATTCCACATCCCATGTGTTTTGTAATATAAACTGGATGAAACTTTATTACGTGTGTTATGTGCGTGTGATTTTGAAATAGGTGTTTATTGGTAACGGGATCCCGAGGTAATTGTGTATATTTATTACAGTAGTATGTCCAAGGTCCACTCGTACACCACAAGTATCTTCTGTTGATAAGTACGCACAGTAGACATGATCACCAAGGCAAATGAAAAATCCATGAACTGTTTTAGAATAGATTTCCTTACATTTTATGCCGTTGTTCAGGCACTGATATAAGCAAATACACAAGTAGTATTGCGAACTGAGGTACGTGTGCTTTATACTTTACATATGTGTATTCCAGCAAAAGGCAACATTAACGTATACTGTACACCAAAACAGTATACGGTTCTATCCTGGGAAAACTCGCCAGGATATACATGTATGTACGGGATTATGCTCATCAGTACAATCAATCACAGTGTACTTGTCTTGTTCAACCCAAACGAACCTGCCATATTTCTCAAAACGTTATAGGAAATCTTAACAACCAATGCTGCAAGAGATGAAACAGAATATATTCGTTGCAACAGTATATATAGTGCTATTACATGGCACAAGAGAATAGCCGTGTAAAGCATGCATTTGCTCAGGTCATCCCCTTCATATAGGCCAGCTTTCAGTTTGCTTTAATGGTGCTGAGTGATAAAGCTCATATGGGAATACAGACAGACCTATACTGTGCCAAAGAAATGTCTGCCCAGTTCACCGCTAAACTAAACCTCAATCAGCCGTTGTCTTCAAGGCTCTTCACTAACATGGGTTCTAATGTACGTTAAAAGGCTGACGTTTGAATCAGTACATTCAGCAACGTACGGCGAAGGCCTTGAATGAGATACTCCACATGGTATAAGCCGCTATATATGCTGTATAGCCTATGTCGTAACGCTAAATAGCGTAAAGCTATTTATAGCTTTTATAATATAAAGCTAAATAGTGGCATAGTAGCATATCGTTAACTAGTAGATGGGAAAATCTAACAAGTTCAAGATCTAATTTGTAGGCAGGCCAAAAAATGTCTATAATAAACACGCCTCAAGCCAATGCAATCTGCAATTCCCATTCTCCAATGCTTTCAACGGTGTCTCTTTGATGTACATGGACATGTTGCAGATATGACAGTATAGATATTTCTCCGTCTGGAGATGATCTTGCATTTAAAGTTGTCGATATTTCGATAACACATACATCCGCCGTCGGAATGGTGGAGTATATAATGACGATTGTCTGTTGTAGGAACAATGTCACCCTGACAGCTAGTAGCCAGAGCTACGCGCGCTGCCCGTGAGTTAAAAGCGTCTTCAAAAGACAACACCACAGATCCTGTAGACTGGCGATTTTATGATTGAAACAGCTAAGTGGATAATGTATACATCCTTGTCGGGCCTTATGAGTGATGGCAGGATGTTCTAGTGTCATTAAATGCTGGCACCGGATGGTTATATTGACAAGCCATCTTGGACTATTGGATCGATCGGCAGGTCGGTGTTGGCTATCGTTACTGTGGGCGTGGGGTGGACGAAGCCTATCGTCCTGGCGTCAAGACGTCAGCACCCCCCTCCCTTCCCTCTGCTTGTGTAACAACTCAATCCGTATGTCAAGTATTTGTCAAGAAGGTCTTCTCTTCGAAAAGGCGTGTAACACCTTCATAATCGAGATTAAGGCATACAAGTGACAATACATGTTGTGCAATTGTATCTAAACTTCTACATATCGTAATACAGGTTAACATCGATCTGTATCGTATCTCCATGGCGACGTAATCTTTGGCGAGAAAACGAATATATATGTATACATAAAAAATATAATATATATAATGATAAAAACATATTAATGTTCTATTATTTTTCATTTAAAATGCCATTAGTTTTTTGCACCAAACTAACCAATACTTTTCTTATTTCACGGCGAGACATCAAGCACACATACACACTGACAATAACTGAGACTCCAAATGCGACGGCTAACAATGATGCCTGGAATTAAACATAACATCCAGACGCTAAACACAATCACCACAACCCCGACTCCCAAGCCCCACCTCGCTCTCACTATCCAAAATTAGCTTAGGAAACTACAAGATCCTGACTTCGGATCCACGACATACAATTAAGCAATTTTTGGCTTCAGACAAAACTTCGAATAAAATTACAGTATTAACATCAAAGGCGATACCAAAGGCAATGCTCTCCAGCCGTGATACTCACTACTGAGATCTGAACAACACAGACATGACTATTCTTTACTTTAGAAGTAACAACGACTACGTTCACACCACCCACTCGGGGACCCAGTTTGCAAACAGGGTAAACGTAACTCCCATGGCGACGTATCTATAGAGTCTGTGTCGTCATGGCGATTACGTTTGATATAACTTGCAACCTGTTTGTAAAGCGTTTCCCAGGTCTCCGTTCTACAAAGCTGTCGCAACGTTACGTCAGGCGCAGTTAGGAAAGTGAGGTATCTGTTGACTGCACATTATTATGGAAGTTACACAAGTCGCAGTTTGCGACAATAATTTCTAAAACAGGCCGCATACACGATCCAAAGCACACCATACCACGTGATACGCGTCAAAAAATTTACAATGACAATACTGACTTCACACGCCGCCCCAATACAATGACATTGTCATAACTACAAATCTGACACCAAGGACAGCAGATACTAATTAATATCTTGACTTCAGAGGCGTAATAAAGAAAGACGATATTCTGACATCATGAGAAACTACCACCCAGGCTCTTGGCTCGACACAAAACACCAATAGGCCTATATAAAAGACAAATGACTTATAGCAGACTATATATCAGAAAAAGCCGTTTTGGATCTCGATTGACAGATAATTTGGCAATGCTTCCAAGAAGAAAACCGCTTACAGGCGATGCAGAGACATGTAGATATAATTTGGTAATGGTTCCAAGGAGACAGTCTCGTAGTCCATTTATTGACAGACGATTTGTCAATGTTTCCAAGAAAAAGCCACTTCGGTGACCCATTGATGATTGTCACAGATGATTCGGCGGTCACTCCATGGAGAAAACCATACGAGAATCGGCCAAACAATTAGACTTCAACGGTGAACATCGGTAAAAATCGACATTACTTCCAAGGAGACAGTCCCGTAGTCCATTTATTGACAGACGATTTGTCAATGTTTCCAAGAAAAAAGCCACTTCGGTGACCCATTGATGATTGTCACAGATGATTTGGCGGTCACTCCATGGAGAAAACCATACGAGAATCAGCCAAACAATTAGATTTCAACGGTGAACATCGGTAAAAATCGACATTACTTCCAAGGAGAAAGTCGATCCGGTGATCGATTGACAGATCATATGGCAATGCTCTTGAGAAAAATGCCGTTTGACAAACAATTTCACAAAGGCTTCCAAGGAGAAAGTCGCTTCCGTGATCGATTGACAGATCATATGGCAATGCTCCTCAGAAGAATGTGGCAATGCTTTAAAGGAGAAAGTCGCTTCTTTGATCGATTGACAGGTCATTTGGCATGCTTCTGAGAAGAATGTCGCTTGACAAACACTTTGGCAATGCTGCCAAGGAAAAAGTCAATCCTGTGATCGATTGACTGACAACACTGATATATTCATAGTCGTGTGTTTTATGGTTTGTATGAGTTAAATAAAGCTCATAATTTAATGTTACATGTATCAAGTAGAAAAAAACATGCGGGGCAAGTTACAACACACATCGTATTTCAGTTGTTACAGTATACAAGAACAAGCCTTAAAACGTGCGTCACCACTTCAGTCGATAAACAGGTCAGTTAAACATAAAACTTTGCGTCAAAAGTATGTACTGAGACCCAGCCACAACACTAGATTTTTTCCAGCAGTGGAAAGTCTTCCCAAGAAGTGTTCCCAAACGTTTAACTTGTAGAAAAATTCTTGTCACGATCTGCGAAACGAAAGAACTTGTCAAAAGTTTTTAGGCCTACATCTGTAACTTCATGCACTGCCGATTTCCTCATCACTCACCCACGTGATGTGTCGCACTACAGTGCATATAAAGCAGAAAGAACAGCTCCAACCGGTGTTTATTTTCTTTAAAAGAAAAGACAACAAAAAATATAACCACAGTTATTTGAAAAGAGGGATGAACACAGAAGTAAATGTGAATAGACATTTCTTTTAAGACGTATTGGTAACTCTATAAATCACCTTTTAATCTGAAATTCTTAAAGAGGGCATAAGGAACCCCATATTAGAGAAACCGAAACACGATGTCCCGTCATCCGTACCCTACGCTCTTCAGTATTGGAGGCGAGACACTCCTTTGTGTGCGAAGCACGGTCCCCTTTATTATTACAATCTAAGGCCACGCACTGTGGCCTCCTGGTTGAGACCTTGGAGAATAACCCCGCTTTTTCTTTTACTGTCCTCATTACGATACAATCCGGCCTAACCTTTTGAATAATCTCTCTGGATATAACTATACAAAACTGTTAAAAGATGATGAATCAAAATCTACTTGCGCTGACTCATATTAAATGAAATTAGCTATGCAGTATATAGAAACCAGCAATAGGTTTCGCTAATCTCATTTACCTAAAAGTTGCTTTTTCCATGTCGAAATACTGTGACAGCTCTCAGACTTTTTTTTCTTTTTTTTTATTCCGTTCTGCTCCTTTTTTTATCTTGTATCCTGTATTACGGACAATCGGATATGTTGTTTTTGTGCTTTTTGTATCTTAATCTACCGTCATCGTACCCTCACATCTGCACTTAAGCCGTTAAACTGTACTTATTTAGGGAACGTCACTAGAAAGTTTTTTAGAACTTGTTCCCAATTCCATTGTATCATACGCAATAAAATATTTTCAATTCAATAATCCCTGACACATTCCTCTGCAACTTTCTCGTTGAAAATGGCTTTAAAGTACGGTATATCAGAATTGAATCGCAATCACATGGAAAACAGCTGATTTAACACTACTCCTATATGGCAAAGTGGTGAAGTACGTACTGGTTACGTCACAGCGGAAGCAGATGTCTTCTCGGGTGGTAGAAACTTCTCGCCCTTGATTGGTTAAAATTGAAGGTTTGACGGCCCGTTTGCTTTTCACCACGCGGGCGGTTTTGCTTACTTTGAACTGCGATATCTCGGTCATCATACATCACAAGTGATTTTTTGAACTATGAATAGGATTCATTATCGATACATATCTACATTTGGCCTAGTGTTGTCTTTTCTTTTAAAGGGTCTGAAACAATTTATCTTGTGCATCAAATAGTTCCCGTCTCCCCTACAGCCATAATATGTGACGCTCATAGCGTATTAGAAAACCTTAAATTTAAACGCTACTCACAATAACAGTATTCACAAGTCAAAAAAAAAAAAAAAAAATACCGCGCAATACACTTTACACCCCTCGGCTTTAAGCACATGTACAATATACGAACAGAATTTCAATAGATATTATGCGTTATACGAACCATTCATAAACTTTCACTTAAATGACTTGAATGGCCTTGAAAATGGCTCTCAATCACGCCGGAGTGTAGATGTGGTATAAGTTTGGTGAACTTTGGACAATCTCTTCAAGAAATAGAGCATTCACAAGCCTTTCATAAATTTAACACAAATGACCCCAATGACCTTGTTGAAAAAGGCCAAGGGTTCTTCCTTGTCACAATGTTTAAGTATGGTGTAAGTTTGGTGAGCTTGGGTTAACGCGTTCAAGAGATATTTTGTTTACAAGCCCTCCATAAAATTTACCTGAAGTGACCCCAATGACCTAGAACAAAATGGTCAAGGTCGCTTAAAATAGGGTTCTTCCTCATGCCAAAATGTAAGTGTGTGTAAGTGTGGTGAACTTTGGTTCATTCGCTCTAGATATAGAAGGTTTACAAGGATATGGACAGACGGACGGACGGACTGACGCCGCCCGCTTTAACGGGTTTAAAAAAGCAAAACAAGGGGAAAAAATTCTGAAAATATTTGTCTTATACGCTGGAAATTTGTTCCATTCCAGTACCAATCCATTCCAGGATTTAAGTGTTTTAATACTGTGCATGTTGTATGTCCCACCGAGATTTGTCTGTATACAGTTCATTTCATTTGGAAGGCTTTTCAGTAGTTCCTATTTGAGTTTAATGTGTGTGACGGAAGGGCCAAAAATAAAAGGCATAAAATAAACCTCTCGTATCCCATAGGTAAAGTCAGGTATACAGTAGTTAATTATCTTAGTTTATCTCATGTTTACCATCACATCTTAAATCTGAACCAGGGATATAATTTAGCCGGTGCAGGTGAGTCAGTGGACCACTGAGAACTCATAATTGCAAGTCATGAGAAACCGCTTATAGTGAGCAACCTTTTATGAGCATCGCTGTAGAGAAATTAACTTTCTACGCATCCATATCAGTAGTGGCATACCAGGGCCCTCCTCTCACTAAGGCTATGATGCTAATATCCAGCGAAGTCCTATTGCAGCCTACGCACTTAGTGTGCTCCCAGATTAGAGGCAAACAAGCAAGACCAATAACAAACAGACGTGATCTTCGACCGTTGTGTCAATGTTGTATGTATACAAATAGCCCAGTCAGAGACAATGGTATGGCGTCTTCTCTTCCACCAATCATTGCGTTTGGAAGAGCCATATTCGATTTTTGTGAGATACGGCGAGGATTTGTCTAACACTGTACTGTAAAGTTCAACCCACATTAAAGATCTGTATATTTATTTAATCCGTGTTTTACGCCATATCAAGAATATTCCACATATACGACCACGATCAGCGTTAATATGGTGGGAGGAAACCCACAGCATTAAAAAATACACCTCAATATGAGAGTCAAACCTCAACATTTGTATACCAGCCATCATGACAAACGTAAACAGTTACACAACACTGTTTTTAATGCAAAAATGACATATGAATACTCTTCTGCACAGTGGGCTACCAGATTTAACATGTTTAACAACAAGCTGATCTTTTCCGAAAGGAAAAAAAAAACAATATGTAACTTGTTTTCTTCTTTATACAAAGTCATTTACATGTTTAACATTTATATCTTATAAATACATCACATAGAGATGTCAGTGATGTTACTGTAAAGGTTTTAATCCCAATTTAATAAACAAAACATGTAATTCAAATCCTGTGATAATTCAACACAAAAGAACTGTTAATTTCTTTTCATCATCAGTTACAACGTACTTCACCCATAACGCAGTGTTGTGTATAGTTAACCTATAAAGGCATGAAATAAGAAAAATCGGATTGAATGACAGAACTAAACCAATAAAACAGTATAATAGTATATAAAATATGGTTTAAAGGTATGGTAACTGATCTATAGTTTTATTTCACCCAAAGTGCACAATCAGAGGCAAGCAAATGTCATAAAACAATACTTTCTCTGTTAAAACTTATGTTTTTCCACGGGATATCATCTTACCTTCCAAACAAATTACAAAACCCTTTTCAAAGCTTAAAGGATCTCTCAAAATCTTTCAAAATATGCAACTTTCTCATGGGCAAGATTTTAAATCATTTATCATATTATCTTTCTTGTTACATTTCAATCTGGACCAAGGTGAATCTGACAGTTTTTTTCACACTCTTACAAATCACTGATTATCAGAAAAATATGTTCTTGTACAGGTAGTTACATGTGAATTACTTGATTAACTGAATAACATTGCCTTGACTGTGTCTCTTGTGAAAGACATAGTCATAGGTCTGGAAAATCTGGCAGACACCTTTGGTGGTCATTTCATGCAAAGGACCAAAATAAGTTCTGCCAAGCACAGGTACTTTGTAGTCTTAGATGGAGTTCGTTAAAAAGCCATGAGGCTGAACTTGAAGTAGAGTGACATCTGACGATAACAGACAACAACGATGAGGAAGTCAATACATGCCAATAATAACAGCCTGTTTGTACCTAATGTTATGTTACAAACACTGAGACTGGCCTGACAAAACTGTCTGTCATCCTGCACTTTATCAATAGCCAGGTCTTGGATTCCAGCTGACTGCAAACAGCAGTGTCATTATTTCTATTAACAGTACACTGTCTCCACTGCGCTCAGAGCTCCATCCTTCCGCTCCTCCAGTCTCCAGGTTTTAGCTTTTTTGCTGGCTGTCATGTATGGAACTCCCACGGCTTCATCACTGAGTTGCTTTGGCCTTTGGTTTTCCTTTTGCTGACTTCTTGTCTTTTTTCTTTAATCCATCCATGTTTCCCTTGAGAAGATTGGCATAAGCCTATAGAGAAAACAAAGACACACTTCCTTGCTGAGTGAATCAATATAACTTATAGTCTTCATGCAATTGGCAAGCATTCATCAGTATACAGATGCATATATAGTGACTTTACTTGCACCGTAAGAACCTTCATTGGATAAATCAACAGTCCTATTCTTCCAACTGCAAGAAAGTCAAAGGCAGATCACCAGAAATGGAATGCTCTTTATACAGTACGTAATGCTCCAGGATTTTATTGACAGAACTTGGTTTTGAAGGATAAAACATGAATCTGAAATCATTAAAATAACAGCTGAAAAAGCATCTGTCAAAGGTTTACCCATATTGGGATCTTGCTCGATTTTTAGCCATATGACTGGTCTACTGGTTAAACTGAGTTTCCAGTCTTTTCACGTCCAAACCTACCTCAAACACCAATCACTTTTCGAAGCACCCATAGTTGTGCGTTACATGTAACTTGACCTCTTGCATGTCTAGACACAATCCAAGATGACATCTAAGGCCAATAACTCATTCCGGCCATCAAACATGTACATGTACACCTAATGAATGTTGCACCAATAATGGCATATACTTACCAACTGAAACCTGTTAACATCTCTCTGTGATATCTTAAGGAAAGAAAGAAATGATACAAAAAAAGTAATTTTTGTCATATTACATTCATCTGCTCACTGAGAAGTGCACTTCAAAGAGAACCATATAGGGGTATCATATTTATATGAATTTCTGCCTATGCACAACTGAACTTCAAAGACATCAATATAAGCTTTGTTAACTGCATCACTAACCCACTACAGATGCAGTTTATTTTATTGTCACAGTCTTTTATTTTGGTTTAGACCTTTCCCTAAGAAGAAAATAGAAAACAAAAAAAAACATAACAACCATAAAGAGATTTATCTCATCAGACTGGCTTAGAAGTAAATGTGATCAACTAACTCTACACTTGTACATAAAAGTATTTGCAATGTAATGACTGAGTGTTTATAACACTCATAAAATACTACAAAAAAAAAAGCAAATCATTTTTTTTAACACATGAATTTTAACAGAGAGGGAATGTCAGATGTGATTTACTTCTGATTCATATCAGACACACAATACTTTTTCCCTTAATATGATATCACCAGCTAATTCTATGGTTGGAGGAAACTATAATGCTCATAAGAAACTGCTGGCCTTTGGCTAGAAACTGGCAAACTTTAATCATGTACCTGTTGTGTTCTGTTTTAACATTGACGAAAAATGTACATGTTCTTAATTTAAGGCACTGTCAACTGAGGGATGAGACTTCAAAAATGTTGAAGTACAAAATGATAGTAAATCACACTAATGATGAAGAGTCATGAATAAGACAAAAACAAAAGGGAACCATGTTCTCTGAGCTGAAATCTATATTTCATGAAGGTATTTTTATAATTCAATAAAAGAATTTCCCAATCAAATTAATAATCCCAAAATATGCCCTGACACCTACAACACCTTAATGAGCACATAATTACTCTTCAATCCCGGTTAAAAAATGTACATGCATCTGAAAAACGAACAAGCAAAAAAAAAAAAAGCAACACAACAGCCATTCCTAAATGACTAATATACATGCACATGTAACATGATATATATATATATATATATATATATATACACTATACATAAACCAGATGATGAACCAAACTCTCTGATGTGACCAGAGCTCTACTGGTTGGGACAAAATTATCACACAGTCAATTACAGAATTAAATCTGTTATCCACCAACGTCGCGGGGTCCAAGCTATCATCTATTTACCATGTCTGGTAGTCCCATGATAATTTCATAGTAATAAAAAGAGAACAAACAGAAAAGATGGAAAAAGAATGAATTACATTTGAACCCCTGAGTGCCAGGTATTACATATAATGGGCTTACCACTGTTCTATCTGTATTATACATTTCATCTCAATTGCATACACCATATTCCAGAAAATGACATGTCAACACATTCTATTCATAGCAATATGGTGTCCAAGGTAGGTCAGGTTGAACAATAAAAATTGTGAGAAAAATTTCCATGTAAAAGTGATAAGAAATTGTCTGTATTTAAACATCAGAAAGCTAGGGCGAGTCTCCAGCGCCTAATAATTTCAGGGTATTTGGAAAAAAGAAGACAGAGAGAGAGAGAGGACTAGCAGGATTTAACTGGATTTGAACCTTTAAAGACTACATAAGCCTGCATTGAAAACACCCCTTCCATGAAAGTGGGATGATCCAAGAGACCTATGTCCGGTATTTATAACATGGAGAACATGATCATACCATTTCATCCAAAGTGGTGTTTTCAAAAATGTCAGTCACCTATCTGAAGGCTAGCAATGTTAACTGAGGCTATGGTGAAAGCCAGTGAAAAGAAAATGAACAGAAACCAGGACTAGGCCACATGTAGGGAGAGACTGTGCCTTTGATCTAGGGCTCCTGGCACTGAAAAAGTCTGGCCAGCCAAATCATAGTAAAGGCTTTGATGAAGTGTTGCACAATGCTCCTATGTTATTTAAATTTGGACAAATTTTTGTTAGTATCTTAGTAAAAACATGAAAACTATTTAATGCACGAAAATAATTCTTTCAGATTTGTAATCCTGACATCACGGAGCACCAGATCGTGTGTTTGTTTTATCATTTTAAGCAGTATTTAGACATGACCTAACTTTTATCTAACCTACAAGCTCAATTACGAACAACCAATCACAGAAAAGGAAAATCGATACAACGAAATATGTATCCTGCTGTAGCCTAAACTTTACCCAAATTTCGTTGAATTGTACAATAACTGTAAGAATAGTAGCATTTTAAAAATTGATAATATGAATTATGTATCTTGATGTAGTCTACACTTGAACTAAGTTTCACTGAAGTCAGACAAGACTGGTAGGAGAAGTAGCATTTTGAAACTGTTAAGATACTCTGGGTAAAGAGACAGACAGAACGACAATGGATAATTAAAATGAAAAATCGATACTTTGAATTAGGTATCTTGATGTCATCTACACTTGTCCCAAATTTCATTCAAATTGGACAAAAACGGTAGGAGGAGTAGCGTTTTGAAGAAAAAGTTAACAGATGGCAGACAGACAGAACGACGCCAGGCAACTTGTTCTTGGACCAGTTGAGGAAAAAACTCAGTGGTGTTGACTTAGCTTACTAGTTTCATCATATCATGAGTGTTCATCAGAGCTTTTTAAAAGTCCATAAAAATATGTGTTAATAAAATGTGCACTTGTTTCTCTACCAAACTGATGTCAGCTCCCATACTACCCTACACCATTACCAACCAAATTACTACAGAACACCAGAAATTTCAGACAACAAAACTGTACTCTAGACAACTGACAAATTTACAAAGGTTAATGTCATTCACAGGCTATTTTCCTCTATACTTCCGAACACTGTATTCCACATTCACCTAAATTTTGATCGGTTCAAAAGTACTTTCATACATATGTAAGGCCTTAAAATGATCTTTGATGCCCAAACTTAAGTTTTTCTGCTGAGAAATAAATCAAACTTCACCAAAAACCCCTGTAAGATGGATAAATCAATCAGAATCAAACAGAATTTGTCACTTAAGACACTGAACTAAAAGTAACATACAGCACTTGTCACACCACAGACAGCCATTACTGTGTTGTCACACCGCAACTCTGAAACCATATTCTCAGTTCTTATTGGATACCTGTAGGCAAAACGACTATTCAGGTGGTGTTTAGGAAAACTGATTTGGTACTCTGATTTTAATATGTACCAAAAAAGAAAAAAGGAGAAAAGCTCATAATCCACAGGCTGGCCGGCATCTGGTTGTTCATACTGGTCAGACACCTGTATCGCTGCTGATTACACAATTGACAACTTCAACGCCAGTTCTAATAAACAGCAGGTGTTTCACCTCTACCGAGAGTAAAAACATCATAGATAATAATGTACATGTATCAGTCATACTTCTGGACAATTAGCAATGCCAGTTTGTTAAAAACCCTGCAGATTTCATTTACAATCAACTCATTAGCACGATCTGACAATTACCACCATAGACACACCTTGTATTCAGAATACAATCGACGGCCGTGGGGCACATCAATGACGTCAATGTGCCCACTGCTGGGAGGACATATATTCCGAACACTAATCCGATAAATCTTGTTATAATACACAGCTCCTAAATCAATACACCCTACTCCCAGCAATTTTCCAATTACCAATTATTTTAAGTTTTTTTTTTTTTCATTTGATTATTGTTTACAAAAGACATACTCAAGAATTTTCAATTATGACTGCTCTGATGATGCCAGAGAACATTCTCAGTAACCTACCAACCTTTGCTAGCAAACGGCAACTGTCATATCTAGAAAATTTCTACACTATCACTGACTACTTCATTTAAGTTTTACAACTATCAAACAAGTTTCTCAGTGCTTGGACGATCCCGTCACTATACTGCAAAGAGTACATAACCACATAAATGAAATGAGCCATGTTGTGGGGTGGTTTTGGAAAGCTGCAAAGGGACACAACCTATACCTAAACTTATTGGAAATTTGCTACAGAGAGATGGTATTACAGAAGCTGTACTAATACACATACAGTCACATGGTGTTTAAAGAGAAGGTAAAAATAACAGTGAGCTATATAATGAAGGGAAAAAAAATAAAAACACTTGAATGAAATTTTTTTAGACCAAATTAAAACAGTGGGTTGGGACCATAATGAGTTCTATGATGTAACATGTCATAGGACATGCTTGCCATTATACATGTTCTGACTCTTAAATTTCTATGCTCTATATACATATACATGTGGTGCCAGGGATTTGCAATGGTGATGGCTGGTGTTCAAATCTACATCCAACAAAAATATGTCAGTGCAAAAATTGTGCACTTTGTTATAAAAAATATGAAACTTGGCAGAATGGTAGATTAGGTGCATCTGCAGATTTCCAGAGGTAGAGCCATCTCGAATATGCACTCTGTTGACCCGGCAGCCATTTTCTTTCATATCTTTGGAACAGGACATGCTACGATGACAAATATGGGAATTTTACCACAATTTTATTATCTCTACTGTGCATTGGTACAATTTAGAATAGCACCACTTTTGACTCTGGTGGCCATTTTGCTTCAGCCATTATACAGAAATGTATTTTCCTTATTATCTCTATAACTGGATCATATCTGATGTCAAATACAGACTCTGCAGCCATGTTCTGATGGTTCATTTTTAAAATGGTGTCATTTGATATGATTAACGCAATTTAGGATAGCACTAAGTGTGCATTATTATCTGTGATACACCATGTGATACACTGCGTCTCACAGCATCTGTTATGTGTGGAAGCCACAAAGAATATAAGCTTATTTTTGTCTTTTGTTTGAGTGTACATGACCCTGGCATGGCTGTTAGCATGCACAGTCTAACATTGTTTGAGTGTACAGGACCCTGGCATGGCTGTTTGCATGCACAGTCTAACACTGTTTGAGTGTACAGGACCCTGGCATGGCTGTTTGCATGCACAGTCTAACACTGTTTGAGTGTACAGGACCCTGGCATGGCTGTTTGCATGCACAGTCTAACACTGAGTGTACATGACCCTGGCATGGCTGTTTGCATGCACAGTCTAACACTCTGCATTATGATGCGTAAATCTGTATGATACATGTAGGAAAGTTGGTTAGTTACTAGCAAAAAGGTCAATGTTTGACTGCGGGAACTCTGATTTTTTTCACAAATCTGAGCGCCATCATATAAGCGATGAATTCCTCAGCATGATGTTGTGTTACAATCAAATCAAATCATAATTGCATAATATGCAAACTGTTCAAATTGCAGGTAACTCTTGACTTGTTTTCGTCAAACTGCTGCCAGATTGTCAGTGGGGCGGAGGACCCATTGACAACAACATCTTCATCATGTATGATGGCATCAGTCTCCAGAACATTCCTTGCCTTCCACAGTTTTCAATGTGTACAGCTTGCAAGGCTGGTTTCTTTTCCTGAGACATGACTGGCCATCAAAGGATAGTTATGGTTTGTATGGAGGATATGCAACAAATTGTGCAGATTGCCATCTTTTTTCTGTCTTTAAACAAACCATAAGTTCTGGACTTGAAGGTTCTCTTGCAGGTGGCAGACAGAAATCACTTCCTCGGTCATATACATATCAACCAACCCTGTCGGATTTCTCTGCCTTTTTGGGGGGCATATATCATAGCTTGGTCAATGATTTCTTCTGTGTCAGATTCCAAATTCTCAAAGTCCAAAAATTCAAATTCCAAAAAGTCAAAGTCCAAATTCTCCTCTGTGAATGGGTTCCTTATGCATACCATTACGTCGACCAATGTTTTGGTCTGATCAGCATGGGAGGTGTGTATACATTCAGAATGCTTACAATGTCATGTATCTTGACAGAACCTGATCATCTCACACTCAGGGGCCATGTCAAAACAAACAGCCCTGCCATCTCCAATCACTGATGCATCATTTTGTTCACACGCCTGACCGACGGCCATTGCTGAGAATATTTACTTTATCTTCTGAACTAAGAATTGACCTTTGCTGAATTGGTCACCTTTGCAAAGGGAACATTTTAATGAGACTGATCGTATCCATCTCTGAACTGAGAGCCATTGCGCGTATTTCATGTGGTCCTAGGTTAAGAACCAAGATCAAGTTTTGTCTGTTTTCTGTGTATGTATATATACATCGAAAATCGCAAGTCTAAAAGTTCCAGATGCAACGTAAAATACGCTTCAAAGATAAAAGACAGATTGGTTGTTTCTACACCTTCTACATGTATGTATCGCTTTTAGTATGCTTCTATGTACACAGTTATTTGATGCCCTTGTCTGGTACAGGTGATATGGACCACTTTTAGCAAGGAGTCTGTTATGGAAGCCGACTGGGAACGTGTGGAACACATGGCAAGGTAGCTCCAAGAGGTACAGAAAGACAGTGAAGTGAAGTGGCGAAGTATTGGGACAACAAGGCAGCAAAGTGAGGTGGTGACTTTAGCCACCCCGATGAAACAACCTTTGTACTACAGGGCAAGGTAGCAAAAGGTCTTCTGTTGGGTACTGTAGCCTGCAGACTGATCGACCTGGTGTCTGTATAATGTGACTGGATGGTATGTCATGTCTGATGTCTTTTGTACGACGTTCCAGTGGTGACAGCACTTTGCCAACAGACTTACTCTGCTGCCAGAGGACTGTGTAAAGACTCTAAGGAGTCCTGGTCATCACATGACTGAACCATTGTTAAGTACAACATAAAAACCTAAGCATTCATTCATTCATTTTCAATGTGCAGTTCCTCAAGAATGATATAAATTGTTATCCTCATCATAGTAAGCTGGCCATTGCCACTGTATCTCTTTGGCTGTGGTGTAGAGGGCTATGTGAGGACATGGGACTGCCTTCTTGCACCACATATGTTGCATGACGTATCATAAGAGCATGACAGGCTCTTAAGAACTTTCTGCTGAAATTTCAACTTAAACTGTTTCTGTCATCCATGTGCTGGATCAGACAAATTTCCATTCCACAGAATGACCCTGAGGCTCGTGCAGATAGGGTTGGAGTCTGAGTTATCAGTAGTGCTGATGCAAACAAATTAGGACTATCATGGATATTTACTGCGCAGGATTTTGTTTTTCGATGGTGATGGTCAGACACATTTTTCTCAAGAATGGGGTGATACCCATCCCTGTCATATTATATCCACAGCTTAGCTTACCCGAAATGCAATTCTACAGGATGACAGTTCTACGTAGAGGGCTACGATGTCTCTTTATCTGTAGTCTGCTAGGAATTCGTGCTTGTATTGGGGCGTCGACTGTGAATGTTATACTGCAACAACCAGACTGCCAATGGTTTCTTCAGTGCATTTACATGCCATGGTGAGAGCCATCTGGACTCAGTTTACTGGGTCCACCCTTTCCACATTTGTTAGCTTAGCCAGGAAAACAAGCACTGACATTCAGGTATTGTGTAATTGCATACTAAGGTTACAAATTCATAAATGTAACAGGTTTTCTGTGATAATGGCCTTAATTTGTCTGGTACAGAGTATTGCCTGCATCTGATGTTCTTCTAAATGGCATCATATTAAAAATGGACCATCAAAACAAGGGTGCAGCGTCTGTTGTAGTCATCAAATCTCATACAGAGATAATGAGGAAAATATGTTTCTCTATGATGGCAAAATGGTTGCCAGGGTCAAAAGTGGTGCTATTCTAAATTGTGCCAATGCATAGTAGAACCATCACAACCTTGGTAAAATTCCAATATTTGTCATCACAGCATGCCTCGTCCCAAAGATATTAAAAAAAAATGTTTTTTTTTAGGCAATGGTGAAAACAAAATGGGCGTCCAGGTCAACAGAGTGCATATTCACGAGGGCTCAACATCTAAAAATCTCTAAGAGGACATAATCTACAAATGTGCCGAGTTTCATGCTTTTATGATAAAATGAACAATATCCTTAAAATTAGTACACATCACCTGGACTATGTCCTGTGATGTCACTAACACCTGTTACGAACAAACAGGTCACAACAGAATAAAATATTCTAATTGCTTTTAATTAGGTCTTCAACATTCTGAGAAAAAAAATAAATAAATTGTTTTCTTACTCCATTCACAGTATTTTTCTTTCTAAAAAGAATAAGTCGATATACTTTTATAATCTCCCTATAATCATTACCGTTTCTTCAATTAAATGATGATTCTTTCAAAAACCTCATATAAAATGATCAGCTCCTCTCTTTCCAGCAAATGTTCAGACAGACATTCTGAATAATAATAATTACCCTACTTGCCACAGTACTTCTTTAGATATTTATTTGATTACTTATAAGATGGTGGCCTGCATTTGGGAGGAAACTGGCCAGCAAACCCACAACCATTTGCAGGTTTCTGGCGGACCTTCCCACATATGGCCATACTCCTCATGGAGAGGAAGCCATCATTAGCCGGGCTCGAACACAGCGATTGCATTGATGAGAGGCTCCTGGGTCATTATGCTGCACTAGCATGCTAACTTCCTTGGCCACACAGGCCCCCGTCTATAGGTACAAAATTTGTAAAGCTTGCAATACTACTTCGTTGTTGAGGATCATGAAAGCTAAAAAAAAAGGACAACGCAAAATACAATAGGATTCAGGCTTGGTATTTACCTTAAAATAATCTAAGGTGAAATACAACTGATTTCTTGCTTCCTGTCAATGCTTGAACGACATTTTTAATACCACCAGCATCAGAACTCATTACTCACAAAATTGTCACACAATGTAAAATTATCATAAAATTTAACCAAATATTGATAGATGTAATAAAAACTCAGTATGGTTCCACCACCTCCACCAGTTTTCCAAAACAGCATGACAAGAAACAAGGGATCAAGTGGCATAGGACTAAAGATCAATTCATTATATATAACCATGGAGACTTGTGTGATGGTTTCCAGATAACAAAATGTTGTTATATTTCTGACCCTCTAACAAATGATACATACTGAACATGTGGATCATAACACTACAGAAAACCAATGTTTTTACTCTTATAGTACAGGAACAAAATCAAGGGTTGATATGGCTTGTTCCTTTTTAAAAGTTTGACACATACATGTATATGGGCTCTAATTTGAAGTTTGAAATGGATAGGAGTGGGGGGAGGGGGTGGGGCAAATTCTACTATCATCTGTGGTTAACATGGTGGCTGGCTAGGTTCTGTTCAGACTCCTGGGAAACAAAGCTCTTTTCGGGTCCCCTTTCTGGTCTGCTTTAACATCCACGAGTTATTTTTTGATTTTTAGAACTTTGGGTGTTTGAAGGTGGTATGACCCCACTCTGGTCAGAAATTTCAGGACACTGGTTGATTTCATCCATTGTTTTCACATCTGTCTAAAGTGTAGCATCCCTGCATGTATGTGTCCTGACAGAGAAAGCAGGGTCTAGTAACGCTGATACATGTATACAAGGCAGGGTTCAAACCAACACTGTGTGTCCAAGAAACTGAAAGACAAACATTTCAACAGCAGGGCTACTACAATCACTGGCCCCCTATTCTAAAAGTAGGAATCTATGTTAAAACAAGACAAAAAATTATTAGCAGGATACTGGAGAAGGAATCATCAGAAAAGTTTTCTTACCACTGTTGATATTTTTTTGTTTGCTAGCTGAGCTCTGATAAGACACTTGTACTCCAAAGGTTCTAACTGGCTTCCCCCTCTCCCCGTACGAGGTTTAGGTTTTGTCCTTCCATCATCTGAGATGCAGAAAAGATGACAAAGTGACATGTTATGTAGAGGATTTCCCATAAACTGAAGAAATCCATTCACAGCCAAAATATGATTATTTTATACGTATACTATCAAATTTAACCTCTCAGCTTCCGTAACAGAAAAGAAGAACAAGATAATACTATGTCACCCAGTGCCAATATACACTGGGATTCACGGATGTCAAAATTTTACCAACCTAAGTTCAAAAACGGAGCCTTCAAGGGTGCACAAAACTTAGTTCAAAATTTTTTTCCTGACCAATGTGGAATCAGGATTGAGTAAATGTTTTTTATTTGCAAACCAAATTTTATGTTGTACTGTGTAATTGTCTACATGTATAGATTTCTGTAAATATTCACTTCACAGTTACACACATTAACTGATTTTGAGGACAAAAATATGACTTTTTCTAATAAAAACAGATAGCATGCAAATTACATTTACAGGACGGGTTAGAAAAACTAGAACTGGAATCCAAAATATACTCACATATCATACATACATTACATTTAAGGGTGCTTTTCTGTGAAAAACTTCATTAAAAATCTCTTCTGTGGTTATTTCTCTATTTATTTAAATATGCCCTGCACTAACTTTGAGTAAAATTGAAAGTGAGTTACCTCCCTTGTTTAAACACAAACTTGTTGATTTGATTTATTTATTTATTTGATTGTGTGTTTTACGCCACACTCAAAAATATTTCACTTATACGACGACAGCCAGCATTATGGTGGGAGGAAACCAGGCAAAGCCCGGAGGAAACCCACGACCATCCGCAGGTTGCTGGCCGACCTTCCCACTTACGGTCGGAGAGGAGGCGAGCATGACCTGGTCTTGAACTCACAGCGACTGCATTGATGGGAGGCTTTGGGTCATTGTGCTGCGATAGTGCCCTAACTGACTGAGCCCCCAAGGCCCCCACAAACTTGCTGAACATTACCTTTCTTTTAAATTACCCCTAATTCCTATCACATCTCCTCATGTCTTGGCTGATCTCTCCATATATACCTATCTGGTTTCTATATATATATAAATACACATGACAGTTTATAGTACACTAAAGTATATATGGAGAGACTAGATAAGAGTTGATGTGGGTAGATAAGAGTTCTTGTGATTCATAATGATTTTTTGGGATGCTCTAGAGAATACTGAACTTTATAATTCTGTGTCTGATTTATCTTAGGCAAGGATACTTGCCAAATGGATGACTTTTTGTCTTTGATACAACAACATAAAAGGGTGACAGCTGAGAATGACAGGCTTTCTTGAAAAAATTGGTTTTCTCAAAGAGAGAAAACAGCACGTGACACTCTCTGAAGAGCCTGTTTTGGCACCAAAACTGAGTGTAGTTATCTTTCTGTTGTTGACATTGAGTTTTTTTGTACTGAAATGTTCCGTTTTCAGAATACAACATCTATTCTATCATTTATAGCCAAATGTTTGTTTTTTTATGTTAACATTTGCTGGTCATAAGCTTGAATCTATTGAATGCAGATACAGATACATGTACATGTAAATTTTCTCATCTCCATTACGACAGCAATATGTAACATGCACTATCTACTTAATATCATATCTGTATGCCAGTAATAACTAAAGATTCAGCAAAACATCATTAAAATCTATAATACATCAGTAAGAGACGTTCCACTGGTCCAGAAGGCAGTGTCAACTAAACAGCTAAAGATATCTAAAGACTAAAGCAAAACATCATTAAAATTCATAATGAATCAGTAGGATATGTTTCAGAAGTCAATCTCAACTAAATTCCTCTACACACTTTTTTAAAACTTTTTTTTCTAAATAGATTGATCCTGCTAGGAGATTGAAGGAATGAAACTACCTATGGGAGATAACTCTGTGCAATTTTGACACTACATGTACCCAGTCCTATATAATATGACTGTTATATAGTTCTGACTTCACACAGGCCCATATACATATCAGTGTCTTTTTTAGCTGGGTGAAAAATAACTACATGCACCTGTCAGCAACAACAGCATGTGTCCAGCATACTGCCCAAACCACAATAAATTTGATACAGGAGTGAAACTCAACAGCTATGAAAGCATCGAGCCCAGTCAGCCTTTTCTTCCATCATGGCAGAGCTATGCTGTTTCACTGTTTCATGCGGATGTTTTAAAACTGCCAAATCTCTGACTTGTTCCATTTGGCACAACACATGTGCATTTTCCCCCAGTCTCCAGGAGAATCAATTTTTTGTTTTGGTTTATATATTTATGGCGGAAAGGTAAGCTGAATGTTTTCCAAATATTAAACAGCATGTACATATTAACTCGTGGTGCTGTTTCACCTACCAGTGGCAATGCCAGTGTTAGGAAAAGTACGGTAAAATGATGCTCTCTGCTATGTTGCGAGTAACAGAAGCTATGTGCGATCTGGGCCTAGTCGCAGATTTGGCTTTTTCAAAAGCAAAGGATTTAATCGGCTTAAAACAGTGCCACATCACTATGATGGAAGAAAAGGCCAATGGAGATTGGTGCTTTAGCTGTTTGGCTATGCTCCATCACCAAATTTATGATGGTCTGAATGGCATCCTTGGTGCACACTGTTGTCATTATTAAGAGGTCGTAGTTTTTTCAATTTCGTCCAGCCATAAAAGACATCGGCACATGACTCTGTATCAAGTAAGAACCAAAAAGCACAGTCATATTGTATTCTGGGCTCCATATAGCCGGTGTTTTTGCGTAAATTATGCATAACTTATCCAAAAATACACATCAGTTTTAAAATTTTGCATGCCAGATACACATCAAACACAATGATATGCCAACAACTTTATTTTTATGCAGATAGGCAGCCCTTGCAACTAACTGGGGCAGCTATCATGTTGAGCTACAACAACGAAGCACATTTTGAGCTCGGCCACCTTCGTTTCCCGGCCAAATGATAGCTTGTGATCTCTGCCATACCTCTGTAGTAGTTTCTGGTGATAAAAATAGTTATAAAACCTGTGTAATTTAATCCATAGCAGCAGAGTTAGGCTTCCAAATGCATGTTGTGCCGAACACAAGAGTATTTAAACCATACACAGAAGATTTTCGAAATGATCTCAACATCGCTTTGTATCTTTGACAGAACATTTCACTTTCACAGAAATAATGATGAAACTTGAGTTCTGAATCTCTGAATAAAAAAATGATAAAACATTAGGTTGGTACATTGAACATCCATATCCCAAGGTTTTACTGGTAGTCAGGATGCTCTTCTATCAGTATCTTGACAACAGTTTTAAAAAAAAAAATGGCATACATGCGTATGTTGTCTTTCATATAAAGTGGTGTACTGTGAGATGTCAATAATACACAACATACATGAATATTAATTTATTGTTAGCTGTAATTGTTTAAACTCACAGCAATAATTTTTTTGGCATGTGTGTGTGTGTGTGTTGGGGGAAATGCATGAACTTTTGTGTTTGTTGCAGCCATTTAAGATTGAAAGACAACTTCTACTTATTTACTCATCCGCTACACATTTTATTCACACTTACTTGAATTGGATAAGTAAATACTCATCAGGCAAACAAGTTATCTGAAGCCCTGTTGTATTGGACAATATATGTACCAACATATTAGATTATGTTAGAGATAAGGATATGTCTGTTCTTGAGTTGGTCAAATCCATCTCTTAATGTGATCAAAATACATCTGTTGTATTTTCTTTATTCTGTTTATGTTTTTTTTTCGTTTGTTTCTGTTTTGTTTTTTATTTTTTTCATTTTTTTTTATTTTATTTTATTTTTTTTGATGTGACTGTCAACAATGTGTTTGTGAGATCAAGAGGTAAATTTAAGGAAATAAGCTAGAATTGTTGCTGTTTCATAGCAAATCAAATTGAATGAGGTCTATCAGCTGATTGTTGGTAAGAGACAAAGGGGAGGTAATTCGCTTTTTTGCACGTGGACAAACCATTTCACCCGAAGTGGCATAACGGTATGTGGTGCACTGAAAGTGATCATCAAAATGTGCCAAAATCAAAACGGGGGTCTTTACAGAGTAACCAATCGTGCCTTTTTTACTGTCTCAATTTATCAATTTCATAACAACTTACTTCAAATAACGAAACCTGACGCCATAATAATACTCACAACGTTTCATCGTCAGCACCACCGAACCAGATGTTCTCGATTTCTGGAAAAGTCGCGTCAGCTCACTCAAGAACTAAAATAAGAATAAGGAGACAGTGTTTAGATTTTAACGCGATGTGACCTGAATATTTTAAAGTGATAAATGTTAAGGAAACCCGAAACACAAAATGAATTAGTTTACCGTGTCATTCTCTAGCAGCACCATGTTGTCGTTTTTCAGTCAGAGGCCTTTCAGCGATATAATGGCCAATTCGATTAGTGCATATCTGCCGGAAGTGACATATGTGAACCCAAACATCCAATAGCCGATGAGCTCTCAAAGACTCCTCAGTCGAAACCGGCAAATGCAAACAAGTAGAAAGCATTACGAACAAGATCCTAGAGTGGAAAAGTTACAATGGTTGAGCAGGAGACAATCACAGAAGATGAAGCAGCGCTGTATGACAGACAGATACGACTCTGGGGTCTTGATGCCCAGCGGAGGTATGACCGCAGCAGAGTTAGAGACTCACAACGTGGATTTTACATTGCGCATGCTGTTGTTGTTGTACACCTTTTCCTTGTTTTCTCACAAAGTTCCGATTGTACCGACACATTTTGACATAAGCTGCAAAACACGTGAATAAAATTCAGAATTAAATACTGACATGTCTTAAATGTATTCAAGACAACGAAGCATTGAAATTACCAATTCTGCGTGAAATGTCATATACATAAACCATATATTTTTCAAACCCTTGGTTCCCACAGAATGTTTTTGAAAAGCTTATAGAGGTATAGATTTGATTTTTGATGTAATTTGCATTCAGATTCATTAGATGAATCAAAGACAGATAACTAGTGCATGGTAAATTTCAGGAAACATAACCTTCAGCTCAAACAAACTACATTCTTACACATAATCATATTGAGAATTGTTGAAAAATGAAAGAAAATTAAATGGTGTCCGATTTCACTCAAACAAAAGACCACCTTGGGGTCCTGGTGGTTATAATGTCTGCCTCAAGGTTGGGAGATTTGGGATTAATCGCGGGTCAGGTCATACCAGACTTTAGAAATGGTACTTGTTGCTGCATCCCTTTGTAGGAAAGAAATAGGACTGAACAGCCTGCAGTCAGCATAACATGACCGCGTTGGGTGTCATGCCTGATGTCTTTGGCATGTTATTCCAAGGTGGCAGCACTTTGGCAGCACGTACTTGCTCTGTCACAAGAAGACATAGTATATATACATTCTAAGCATTCAGCATTGTTATATGACTGAAAAATTGTTGAATACAATGTATAACCCAAGCAAGCATACACATATTCTAACAAAATTATGCTGTTGGGCAGTCAGTGGCGAGCGCCAAGGATGCAGGGCGGCGTTTTGTGCATGCACAAATAGGTACAAAACACTACCTCTACTTCATAAAACTGTATCAAGTACACTTTTGTCATCTTTGTTTGGTGTTCTCTGCTGACTGTGTAATAGTCCGAAATGGAATCTACAGTGTACCTTAATGTGTTGTAGTCAAAGTTAGGCCCTAGCTTTCCATACTTTTATATGATAACAGCTAAGTTGCCTTATTCCTGAGTGAGTGGGAGACATTTCATAACTTGTGTGTTATAATCTCAATGTGGGAAATATATAATAAGGGAGCGGGCTTCCCTAGAGTATCTGCTTCACACTGAATGCAGTTGTACTGACACCAGGGTGAAATTGAAAGGGGAGGGAAGAACTTTCAGCATTAAACTGGTTAACATTTGTGACAAGGGTATGCCCATTAGTTCAGTAATCCTTGGAGCAGTTGTGGCTGTCCAGTAACTATATACTACTTTAAATCAGTGTAAAAATTTCAGGAAGCTGCAGTGTTTGAAAAATTGTTATTTGAAAATGTCTTTTTTTCTCACTTTTTTCTATTTCTCAACAAGGTTGCGGTCTGCCAAAGTGTTGCTAGCTGGATTGAGAGGCCTTGGTGCGGAAGTTGCAAAAAATATTGTATTAGCCGGAATAAAGTCGCTGACTCTGTTGGATGATACTTTAGTAAGCTCATTTTTATTATCAGTTTTATATCTTGATCTGTCTTTTATATTATTTTATGAATATGTGTACAATTTTAAAACAGTAGCATTTATCAGTCACCATGATATGATGGCAAAGTGGCATTAAGCCACAACCATTCATTCATTCTTGAACCTATGTCTACTGGTATCTCACAAATCGCAGTAGAGTAGCCACTTCAACTTCTGCCCAGAGCAGCCAAACTCACTTTCTTAGGAGCACAAGTAATTCTGGATTTTTTGGTCACATGGCATTCCAAAAC
Source organism: Acanthopleura granulata (assembly GCA_016165875.1). Lineage (NCBI taxonomy): Eukaryota > Metazoa > Mollusca > Polyplacophora > Chitonida > Chitonidae > Acanthopleura > Acanthopleura granulata. The sequence continues at coordinate 2,612,422 of JABBOT010000012.1, read as the reverse complement.
TTTGTTGATACTTAACCCATCTCTGTCAGAAGCCTTTTTGATAGAAGTGCTACCATCTAATTATTTTTTGAAACCAAGGGTGAATGTGACCCAGCAGTAAAGTGCACCATGTCAGACCTCTGCTTATACTGCTTATACAACAAGGGTGGGTTCAATCCTATCCTTGGGCAAGAATTTTCAAGATTCCAACATTTCTGTTGTTGGTGGAACGTTAGTGGCAATATTATAAAGTCATCATCAAGGCGTGTACAGCAGTTTTCATAATCTTTCATTTTGTTTAGGCTACTCATTATGTACACCAGTATTGTACTGTTTGTAGATGGCAGTATACTAAAGTGGAAGCCTTTACATTACACATTGAAGTGTTTGTTAATAACCTGCAAATGGTCAGTGGTTTATTTTGGGCATATTGGCATTGCCCACTTGTGAAACGACACAACATGGCACAACTGGAAAACTCTTGAGTATAGTGTAAAGCAGCAAGAAACGTGTAGATAAAATCCAAGCGAAGCTCTCACATATGGCACAAGCTGAAAACTGTGAGATTTAATTTTCAAGTCTGGCCCCGCTCTAACTTTCATAAATCGAGGGTGAGATCAGGAATAAAATATGTTGGTAAGGTGGATTTTGTGCCATGTGCTTAAACCTTATTAGAGTGAAAAAGACAAATCCTATGTTATTTTTTTTCTTCTTGGGATTCCAGTGAACTCATTGTTACAATGGATTTTAAAACGGCACACTTCCCGCTGTATGGACTGCTTTTACAGAAATAAATTTTGGGAATTGGCATGTTTTTTAGTTTTTTTTTTTTGTTTGTTTCTTTTTCAGATTCAGATTTTGTCTAGATTTTGCAATGAAAGTATTTTTTGTTCAGCCTTATGTATATGTTTGTTTTTGTGACATGAAGGGCATGGAGTAATATCACTCTACATGTAGTTGGCTCAGTAACCTGGGTATATTCACCTGATCATGTCCCTATATACATGTCCTCTACATGTGTATTGCCAGGTGTCTGAAGAAGATGCATGCTCTCAGTTCTTGGTCAGTCGAGATGATGTTGGGAAAAATGTAAGTATTGAGTTTGAAGTGTTAGTGTGTTTATTTATTAATGATTGTAGGAATAGAGAAACAGTGTGATGATCAGATGGTATAGAAATATAACCAGTGGTGTAACTTAAATTTTTAAGTGCTTGCTCTCAGGGTAAGCTACCAATAAACACTGCTCGCTCGCAGTAAATTTCACTTGCCATGCCACAACACAAATGTATATTAAATTGTAATGAAATAAAAGCAACACTTGTTTCAATCAGTGTTTATGCAGTTTTACTTTAATTACACATTACTGCAGGGAGGTGAAGCAAAAAATACAGTGACTTCAGATTTGTGCTTTGTCATTTACCCCTGTCCTTGCTTGATTTATTAAATTAATACCCATAGTCTACTCAGATATTAATTTATGAGTGCATTTTTACATGATATTAAAGAGATGTTTTCCGAAAAGAGGATGATCCATAAATATATGGTTTATTATTGACTTGGGAAATCTTCAAGTTTCATGTTCACTGTATACTGGGGAAAGAAGGAACAAATTATGTATCTCGTAAATCCGCAGATTTATAATGCATCCTATTATAAGCCACAGTTCTATCTTTCTTTGTGAGATCCCCCCAAAACACATGCTATACATGTATATGCACTCCAACAAAGGACACATGGTGTGAATGGCACCCAGTCCGCAGGCCCAGCGTGACGAGAGTAAATAAAAAGTGATGACAGCCCTGAGTGGGCTGGCTGGTAATGGGTTACAACTCCTTATAGTAATAGAATGGCTTTGCAAATGACCTCGTCTTTAAAGTCACCAGAGGTATCACTCAGCTGCAGTTGTGAATTCAGTGTAGAAAATAATGGCTCCACGTGCGTGCACTCACTGTCAGATTACTGACATGTAAAAAAACAAAGAATCGGCCTTACATTTTCCTTTTATATCAAAGCTGTATTTTGCCACTTCGAAATGTTCAGTTTTATTCAGCGGTGACATTTCTGGTTTGCCACCTTTCTACACGATCGTCAGACCACGTGATTTTGAAAATGGGAAAACAAGATGTATTGAAAGATAACCCTGAATCTAATCCCAACAGATCTATTACTAACTATAAATTGCACTTTGTAAATGTGTTAGATTTGAAGAAATAAGTGTCGCTTGTATACTCTTTTGTTTTTTTTCATCATCGCGCTCCAGCTCTTGGGTGTCACAGACTGCAGCTGTTTTAGAACCTGGCACCTTGTAAACCGGACCAGACTGTGCATCAAGAAAACCGAAAAAAACTCAAATCATATGTTTTATGTTGAAGAGTTACTTAAGTGTACACAGACCAATAGATACTGGAAATGAAAGCATAGCATCGAAAAAAGCACTTCAAACACTCAACAGTCTCAATTATGATTGAAAATGCAATCATTTCGTGTTGTCTTTTTAGTGTCTCCATTGCCAAGTCTCATATTTCTATTGACCGGAAGTGTATTCCCAAACACAGGGTTCAGCTATTCTGAATGGCGACTTGAAGAGGCTACTTGGCTGGAGCAGATTAAGTTTTGCAGAAATATTTAACACCTGCAGAAAAAAGATTAAAACAAGCGATGAATTTTCAACATGTGCAATTCAGATTATGGATTATATTTTTTTATGCCCATCCAAAGACAGTTGCGCTGTTGGGCAAGCCAAAACCTGGATATACATGCCCGACGCCGATTTCACTTGCATTTGCCAACCGGGCGAATACTAAGTTATACCACTGATAACTCTTTAATTTTAGGTATGTACAGTATACATGTATTCAATGATTTTTTTTCAACAGTCATAGAATATGATGTGATGGAAGCCAGGCAAATTGCATGCATTGCAACGAAATGAAGGTTTGAATGTAGAATTTAAAGTTTTTTTTCTGCTTTTTTTAGCCACTGTGCACAGAATGATAAGAAAATTTTCAATGTCCATGTATAAATTGATCTGGTTGAGTGCATTGGTATGATATGTGTGCACTTCATGTTGACAGAATCATTGTATCACAAGTTAGATTATGCCTGCTCTACTCAGTGCTCAGGTGAGTAGAAAGTTTGGCACCTGTATACATTTACAGAGCTCTGTTTCTCTAGTTTAATCTCTGCCATTTATTGTAAAATGGTGAAAAATTACAAAATCCAGGTGAAATATTATTCTTTTGCAGAGAGCAACATGTTCGTTGAGCAGAACACAACAGTTGAACCCTATGGTGACAGTCACAGCAGACACGGAGATATTAGATAACAAGGGAGACGACTTCTTCATGCAATTTGACGTGGTGTGTGTGACGTGTTGCTCCCAGGCTGCCATGACTCGCATCAATGACATTTGCCACAAGAACAACATCATTTTCTTTGCCGGGGATGTGTACGGGTACTTTGGCTTCATGTTTAGTGATTTAGGAGAGCATGAGTATGTCACGTAAGTATCAGGAGGAGAAGAAAGCTGTATAATAACACTTAAGAAAGAAAAAGTATGCGATACATCAGGGGTTTTTCTTGCCACTTTCTAGTTGTGGTTGCCACATCTGGAAATACGAGAAAATTGAGTTTTAGACAAAGTTTGTATTCAGTTTTCATGAAATAAATTGAGTTTTTGATTTATTGGTGACGAAAAAATATTGAGTTTTTTGATGTTCAAATTGAGTTTTTAAAAATTGGCCAAAAAACACTCCCTGATATTAATCTTTTTTTATTTTCTTTGAGACATGCAGGATGTGTCGTGTATAAAGTTCTCATACTAGCAGATTTGCTATCAGTTCATTTGGGAGTCCCGAGCTGCGGTGTTATTTAATCCTGGTGACGATGACTTTACAATAAGTGTTTCTTACATTGTTGTCAAATAGATGCAGAGCAGTATGGTCAGCTGCTTTGATTCTTCTATGTAGGATGAAAGGAAATATTCAGTAGTATGTGAAGAAGTGTTGAAAACCCCTGTGCAGGTAATAGTGTTGGATCCTTAAATGAAGAGACCAACTTTAAATAAACTATGTCACCTGAAATAACAATTTAACATGTTTCATTATTTCTTTGCAACCTTTTTACATTTAATAAAATGTGAAAAACATTGTGGTTGTGCAATGGAGTTTTGGGTCTGTGTTGAACTTGCTGAAGCACAGTGATGTGACAGATTCTTTTCTGGTGCTAAACATGCTGTACCTGTTATATTTCCACATTAAATTTGGCTGCAAGTGGAGTACAGCATATATACACTCATGTAGTACGTAGACCTCTAACAATCAGAGGATGTTTAGCAGCTGAAAGGAATCAGTGACTTGGCTGTGCTGATCTGCCTGTTCTATATGGTCCAAGAAGTCCACTGTGGAACCTTTATTTCTGTTTTAATCACTGTGAAAAGTGCCAAAAAATAAAGACCTTATGTGGAATCTCAGTGAAATGGCCTTTTAGATGATACATACTTTATTTAAAAGTGGTTTGTTCTTTTAAATGACATGCATCTATGCTATCATGTAAATGTGCAACAGGTTATATTTGTTTAAGAAATTTGTGTAAAACATCAAAACACTAAATAAAATAATATAAAAGGATATCATATATGTGTATAATTTATTTGGATTGTTCTGTATCAGATGGAGAAATTAAACAACATGTTTTCCAAAATTGGTATTTTCAGAGAAGTTCTGAAACCTAAACCAAAAAATTCTGAAGACGGTAATGGAGAACCTGCAGCAAAGAAACAGAAGACAGAGGAAAGAGAGACAGTTATGGTGAAGCATGTGAGTTTTGTGATTCTGTAATGATTGTTTCCAACCCTTGAAATATGAAGGTTAATGTTGAATGAAGTAACGGTCATTACAGTACATTCGAAGATAAATGTACATTGAATGTTCTTTCAAATTCTAACTGAGAACTCATTTTAAAAAATATATAAGTTGGCAGTATGTTTGAGTATATCTGTTAAAGCTAGCGAGTACACAGGTCTAGATGAAATCTGCAAATTATTGAACTGTCCAGCATCTCACAAGTTTTGGGAATATTATTTGAGTGTTATTCACTATAGGACTCATGTAACTTTACCTAACCTCTGTGTTCAGAGTGAAAGTTTCGTTGAGTTCAGGGATGCCCTAAGTGTTGACTGGACAGATAACAGTAACAGTATAAAGGTGAAGAAGACACCCAGTACTTACTTCTTACTGCAAGGTAGGTGGACAGGTGTGAAACTGTTGTCATCCTGAAATCAGGTTTTACATATTTCTAAAGACTATAATGTGACAGAACTTCAGATTTATACGTTCAAAACACCTGATTTCAAAACCAAAAGTCAGCAGACTGAGTTATCTGTGTGTAATCCGATTTCTTCTCTAGAGCTTTCAGTACACGTGCGATTAATGTTGTTCTGTGTCAAAAAGGTGTAAAATGTGATTGGTTGTGAACCATGTTACCCTGTGGCTAATGATAACGACAAAATGATTGGAACCCATGCGTTTTAGTGATAGCACACATGCGTTTTTACCATCACTGGTTTTGATGTGAAACAATGGCCTTACAAGGATGGTTCTGGAGTGAGCAGTGGTGAAGAAGTGGTTGAAATTACTCAATGAACATCATTTATCAGTGTCGGGTGTATCCTCATACCACCTGTCAGCCTCCTGATAATCTGAAGGGGATGTCACTGCCATTCCTTGCACAAGGCAGCTTCCAGTTGGGCCAGGTACAGGTGGATCCCTTGCTTGCACACAACGATCAATCATTTCCCAGACATGCTCCAACGGGTTTGGATCGGAGCTCATTGCAGGCCAAGGAATCAGTAGGGTGACAGGTGGTATGAGGAGAAGGGTTCAGACCGTCATCCAGGCACACAGTGGATATACCCGATTGACGTAAAATGCTTTACAAGATACGTTTTCATGGAGTAATTTCAACCACTGCTTCAACACTGCTCACTCCAGAACCATATTTGTAAACCCACACAAAAACCAGTGATGATAGAAATGCATGAGTGTTATAATTTGAACACATGGATTTTAATCTTTGTGTCATTTTTCACATGGGTTACAACCAGTCACAGTTTACACACTGTTGATGCAGAAGGCCATTAATCGCATGTGTACAGAAGCGAGTGAAAACCAGGGAGGCGTTTAATGAAGCTCTTTGTATATAGATACAAAATCTACACCCATGTGTGACACCCATGACAAACTAAGACCTGACTCTCAGGACAACATTTGAGGGACATTATCAAAATTGGATAATTTATTTACATGCCGTATTTGCCAGGGTTTTATATAGTGTTGCAATAGAATATTCGCATCAGCAAAGGATTTGCACATGAATGATGTTATCCTTTATGTGACTCCCACGACGGCAATTTAAGATGAATGCTTGTTCCGACCCGAAGAACCCAGATTCAGCTTGTAAGTTAACAAAACATTCCCTGCAATAGTGTTACCATCTCGTGATCTGGCAAGGTGCAGAATTACAATTTATTATACACATGATTAAACTTTCTGCAGAAATGTTCACCTTCAAAATAATGTTGCTTTTGCGAGCAGACAAACCTCTGAAGTTTGACTTAATTGATTATTATTGAGAACAAATGCTAAATGGCCCAGTAGCTTAAAACTGTAATGTGTGTTGTTTGTAGCTATAGGCAGTGATGTTCAGATACAAATAGTTTGACGTCACTTTAACAATTCTGAAAAATTAACACTGATGTGTAAGTTACCATGGATAGGCTGTTAAGGTTTTAAAACTGAAGAGCTACATGGAGGAAGAAATTAGCTAGTATTGTCGTTCTGTTGACACTAGTCAGCTGTATAATTTACTCTGTTTGCCCTAAAAAATTGCTTGAAAAAAGAAAAAGCATTTCAAGCAGTAAGTAAAGATTTTATGTTTGGTGCTGAAACTCTCACCTTGCTTTAGGACATCAAATCTACCTTCTAAATAACCTTAAAACATTTTTTTTAGTACGTGAATTAAATTGGTATAATTAGGCAGAATGATTAACGTATTCATGGTCTGATTTTTACTTACAGTTTACTTACAGTTAAAGGGGACAAGTATGATTTTCTTTCCTCACGGGAATGTTTTATTGTCTTTGCAGTTTTGTTGAAGTTTATTGACACAGAGGGTCGTCGGCCATCAACAGGCTCCATTAGCTCAGATATTGAAATTCTACTCAAAATCCGTGATGAGATTGTGGATAAACAGAAGATCAACAAAGAAGTTCTACCAAGCGATTTCTTCAGGTTAGTCTTTATCATCATCATTTACCTGTATGGTGAGGAACTCCTATTAAATCAAACGTAAACGAGAAATTTGTCAGAGCATAACAAATATTGCACAGTGCTTTGGACCAAATAGCATGATGTGGACATTCCTGCTGTAATGCTGTATGCCCTGTAGCATCTTGATTTCCTTTTTACATAAACTAATGACATACGTGTAATTTTCTGCAGCCAATGTTTTGCTGAGCTGAGTCCGGTTTGTGCTGTGGTCGGGGGTGTGCTAGGGCAGGAAATCATCAAGGTAATGTTGACTTTGTTATCAGTAATATAGTGAAAGCATAATTTTTGCATCCATTGTTACAATTGTTGGTTCAAATCTTCTGCTGGCAGCTTTCTGGTAAGGTCAGTAGGTGTACTGTTAACCTGGATGCATTGTAGGTTGCAGGTCTTTTAAACCTGAAATATAGGGTGTTAACAAAGTGATTTCAGAGATACAGAAATGGAAAATGGTGATATTACGTGTCCCAATTTGCCCAGTTGAATGTTACCATGGTAACTGCATGTCCATTTATCTTTTCATTATTTTGATTCTATACCAGCTTCAGAGCTAAACCGTTGTTCCCTGTTGGATAGATAGATAGTGGTGAGCTCATTTGTCAAATGTTAAATGCAAGGTTTTCTAACTTGGAGGTTGTCATGGTAACCACAGTGTAATAGATGTATACGTTTTACATACATCCATATTTAATAGTTAAAAAGTTCTTTTGCAAGACTTCTTCAAATGCATGTCAGTGTGGTAATCTTGCACTACAAAGTACTGTTCTGTGTTCCATTCACCAACTGAAATGCTCTACCAAACCAAGTGTACTTGTATGAGATGTTTATTCTTCTTTTCTAACCGTTGTAGGCTGTGTCAAAGAAAGACCAACCTCATAACAACTTTTTCTTCTACAATGGTATGGAGGGAAGTGGTTTGGTGGACATGATTGGATACTGAGTTGTACAGCTGGTGGATATTAAAGGCCTGACAACTGAAAGAGAACAAAATGTATGGTGCTATTTTCCTAAAGTGTACTGCCGTAGTCTCCTAGCAGAGTGTTCTGTGAGAATAATCATGACTTAAGATCCCATCTCAGAGTTAATTGTGTCTTTGTTTTCACTCTACACATGCATGTAAGGTCACAGTTCTCCTGCTGCAATAAAATGTAAGATTAGGTGGTCAGATAGTAGAATTCAGCTGCTAGCAGTACTTCAACAGTTTCTGAATGGAATTTTGGACCAAATTTTGAACGAAAATTTGTCTATTGCATGTATGAAGAGACCTTAAGGTCACGTGTGTGACTTAACTTTAATATAGCTTCAAAAACCTGGGGCCTGTTCACACACGTGATGGGTGTGAATATATGATAGGCTTTAAGCAATTAGTTCTGTATGTCTTGGTACTGTGTAGTTGCATGTATTGTGTTAAGTATTTTAACATTCTGCAAAACAACTACAACTTGTACCTGATTATCTTCCTTGCAGGTGACTGCCTGATTTCTCTGTGCATCTCGTGATACATTCACACACACACGTGTTCTGCACTTGGTACTAGTATTCAAATACACATTTTTGAGGTCTCTTCTGAAGATTTTTGGTTACATTTGTAATGGCTTTGAAATATATTTATTTTCCCGTACTGTAGTTTTTCACAACATCCCATGCAATTTGTTAGTGCATTATAGGACTCATTTGAATAAATGAAAGTATATCATGTGTAACTGTTATACAAGTAAAATCAAATACAAATCATTTCATGATGCATTGAATCCTGTCAAAAGTAGTGATTGGTGCATTGTATATGGAGCACACTTTCCAAGACTTTCCATTCTTCCCTTCCTAATGTCTCCTTGACCTTTCCAGGTTTCCCTTAGTGCTGTTTGTGTTTACGGTTGTACTTGGAAGTATTTCTGGACATGTTTTCAATTACCTGAACCATCCTGATTGCCCAGTTTATGGGAATGAGACCTGTGTTCACACACCCTTGTTCATACATAACCTGGCTTTTCCCTAATACTTTGTATTAAAGTCTGCTTGTACTTAATATTACATGTTTAATAAAAATGTCATGTCATCAAAAGCGTATATTTAATTACACTGTCCAAAGAATAGTCCTGTTGTTGATTTTAAAATTGGTTTAAATGTAGATATTGATAATATTCATTTTTGTACTTCAGGAGTTTGGTGTGTGTTGTATATGTGTTGTGTGTGTGTGTGTGTATATATATATATGTCCAGATTTGGAAATTTGGAATGCAGTAATGACCCCTAATAGTCTGGGCCGTCAGAATGATACAAGAAGTTCAAAGCAGAAAAGAAATTGTCAGGGTTGTGCCAAAAATTGACGAAACGTCACACAACTCAAGCTTGATAGGCAACTGATCATGATGACACGAAATTTAGATTCAGTATCATGAGCCATTGTGAAAGTCCGAGAAACTTTCGTCATGGCAGAAGGGCAGACGAGTAGATGTAGTCCTCCTATACAATATGACTGGACCCTGACTCAGATTCATATATCCATAGCTTCGAAGTCTGGCAAAGAATACCAGTGAGTGGCCTGTCAACAACAACACCATGCGTATCTCCTCAGGTAGTATGAGGAGAAGGGTTTAGACTGTCATCCAGGCACTGGGCGGATATACCTGATACTGACAAACGCTTTACGAGATACCAAATGACGTTTTCATTACGTAATTTCAAACACTATTTCTTCACTGCTCACTCCAGAACTATTCTTGTAAAGTCATTGTTTCGCATCAAAACCAGTGATGACAGAAATGCATGTGTGTTATCATTAAAGTAAAGGGTCACACGGTTCACAACCAATTACATTTTACACTCTTGATACAGAAGACCTTTAGTCGCCTGTGTACAAAATCGTCACAATGAAAACCAGTGGATGCTTTATTAAGTTCGTTGTGAATAGATTCCTCGAGAACAAAGCACAGATATTCTTCAAATAATTGACTGACAGTTCGTGGCGTGAAATTCATGTAAGCAGAAATCACGTATAAGAACGATATTTACCGGTTACCAAATAGATTCGTGTTCACATACTATCATTTTGAAGTATATTCACGTTGAGAAACGGGATTTCGCATTAAATGAATTGTGCACCTGCAGTTCTCTTCTCTTCTAGATGGCCAACAGAAATCAGTCCCTTCCAATACATTCATTCGATCGGTTATACTTAAGTATCACGAAATCCTGTTCTCTACCTAACACAAACCATTGTTCACGGCTCGGTCAGTGATTTCTTTGGTGTAAGGCTTGGACAGGTTCTTCACATTTTCCTCTACAGGTAGATTGGATTTTCATGTTTATCATACGTCCGCCAATGCTTTGGCCTATTTACGAAAAGTGATGTGTATATATATTCACATGCCTTGTGCCTTGGTAGAACTTGATTACCTCAGTCTCGGAGATTATGTTAAACAAACAACCGCACCTTTTCCAGTCATTGTCGGTTTGTTCTTGGTCCGGGTCGATAGCCATTGCTGAGAAAGCCCGCTTTGTCTTCTGGATTTGGAATTTACCATTCCGGAATGAGCCGGATATGCTATGGTGCGCTTTACCGAGATTGGGCATGTCTAGGCATAATTAGAGTTGTCCAGGAACCAAGTGCAACTTTTGTCAGATACCTTGTAGCGGTACAGCTACATGGGAAGGCTGTAGTGTTCAGATAAACTACAAAACATAGGGACTTTCTTGATTCCCTGCGGCACACCTGGGACTACTTGCTCGGAGTCCTCTTAAGGTTACGAGCACGTATCGTCATAGTACTCAGTACTGTAGGCATTACGTCGCCATGGCATCCAAGCTCTCGTAACGTTAAAGTGAAAGACAGCTCATGTTCCAAGTTAAGTTTCTCAAAAAGACTGGACAACAATATGTTTATTTCGGTAAAGAATTTTTTCTAACAGGTAATATGACAGCGGAAACTGACATCTGACCGTGCTCCGTCGTTTAGCATGAAACAGCCATTTTCTCTGGGCTGTGACGTAATTGTTCCAAGTGCGGGACACTCTTGTCACCTGAGACTGTAGTGAGCTGCTACATGAAATGATCAAGAAACTTACTCCTGATACAACACAATGGTCTGAAAATACTTTACAGTTTGTTCACCCGGGTACTTATCACAATCAAAACTTACAACATTAAATCAGAGTGGCTCAGTTGGTTAACGCGTTAGCGGAGCGTAATGGCCTCGAAGCCTCCCACCGCGGTCTCTGTGAGCTCAAGTCCTGCTCATGCTGGCTTCCTCTGCGGTCGTACGTGGGAAGGTCCACCAGTAACCTGCGGATGATCGTCGGTTTCCACCGGATTCTTCCCACCATAATGCTGGTCGCCGTTGTATAACTAAAATATTCTTGAGTACGGCGTAAAACACCAATCAAATAAATAAATAAATAAAATTAGTGTGTTATCCCAATGTTATTTCATGCTACATTGACAGGCAACTCAGAACATTTACGTCACAGCCGATAACTCCAAGCAATCTGAATGGTTAATCCCTCATGAGCTTAAAAGCATATGCGCATTCAGATCCCCAATCGGCAGCACAATACTCCACACTTCAAACGAATGTTAATTCAGCAATGAATTCGTACAATTTCAAATAGGTTTTTACATTCAAAAGAGAATTTTATAATCCTTGTAATGAACAGTACCTCAGTCATGAGCTGTCTTTTACTTTAAGGGGGCTTCCTGCAAGTGGGCCCAGGCTTCAAACGTATCAGATTGATTAGTCATCTCTACACCTTCCAGTACTACTTGTATTCATGCTTCAGCAATATATGAATATTGCTAAAAGTGTTTCGAACCCAGCACTTGTTACGGGTGAACAATTTTGAGAAAGAATCCAATAGAGGACCAATCTGTGAGGAAATGTCCTACACTGGCTTCCGTAGTCCATAACGAACCCCGCGAAAGCGATAGGCACTTTGTCGTGAACTAGAGCTTCTAACCAACCACGGTCCTCTAAACAGTCAACAATGGTCCACGGACCAGCTTTTTCAATGTGCCCTTCTCCAAAAATGTTCATATAAAGTTGGAATGTATCAACATTGTAGCAAAGGGAGCCAGTTCCACCGTATCTCTTCGGCTATGTTGCAGAAGGGCGGATCCAAATGTGAAGACACTGGGATTGACATTTTGCACTGCCTGCTGAACTACACCCATGGCATGATGAAATCAAGGGCACGACAGGCGCCCAGGAAATGTTGCTTGCTGGACAATCATCACAGATTTCACTGTCTGTCTAATACTAGGCATTAAGAGTAACACTTGTCGTTCAACTTAAACGAATGTATATTAGTGTACTATTTTGAGGACTCGTACTCTTCTATTGCTCGTATTTCTGTGTCAATCAGGGTGCTGAATCAGCGAGATTCACGTCGCATAGTATTATAGACAAGCACGTGTGTAGTTACTGTTGTAGGATTGTGGTCTATGTTATCAAAAACTCCATTACACTACGACAGAAATTTACAAGATATAGTTTTGTACTTAACGGTAATGCCCACATACACTGTAACCCAAGGATAGGATGATATTCACCATTTTGTCATATGATACCGACAGTCATATTGTCACTTAATTGTTGCTTAACTGGAAACCGCAGATTACGTCTCCGTGTCGTGCAAAGATGGTAGTAGTGTTTCTTTATCCACGTGTTGTGATGGGAGCCCATACTTTCACTGTGTCTTTCATCGGGCTTTTATACTGACACAAAGGGACTGCAAAAGGTGTCTTTAGTGCCTTAAAACGCAATGGCGAAAACAATTTGCACTCAATGTACAGGGTCCAGATTTACTACATCTGTTAGCTGACCCAGGAAAACAGACACTGGCATCTCAGATATAGTGTCATCCCGTACTGATACAAATGAGTTGAATGTAACAGGTTTTTCTATAATAGAGGCCTTAATTTACATGCTACAGAGTACTACTTTAACTGATGATGTTCTAAATGGGATTATAATAAATAAGGACCATCAAAACACAGATGGAGGGTCAGTATTTCTCATCAGATCTGGTCCATGAACAGAGATAATGAAGAATGTAGATATTTACAGAATGGCGCGAAGAACATGGCCACCGGAGTCGAAAGAGATCATTTTCGCACTGTTTCTATACCTGAAAATTCCCAGGAGGTACCCTAGAAATGTACCAAATTCCATGATTTTATGATAAAATGCACAATTTGTACATATCAGCTGAACCTTACGCCTATGGACAGACTGAACAGATTAACATTTAACATTTTGAATAGGAAGAAGTATTGTGAGATATCCTTGCATGGATTTCCAACGCATTAATGCTTAAAGTTTGTGGTGTTACGTGTCACTGACGAAAGGCAATTTCGGTAGGCACTATGAGGGATTTAACAGAGCAAGGAATACACGCCACAAGTTAAAAGAAACATACTATAGTCCCCTCTACGCGTTCTGTTCAAGATTGAAAAATAGGTATGGGCACTACGGTATACGAGTTCAAGCAACCGTGCATGCGTATTCAGGTAATCCGTCATGTTCAGGTATGTCATGCAGTGCTGGGCCAGATTCCAGATTGTTATCGGAATAAATGAATATTGGAGCTCTCCTGTCTGTAATTTTCAGCTTTGCATCATCTCTGCGTCAGATGTTGGTTAATCTATCTTTCATGTGTTGTTCCTCTAGGATAAATTCTGTTTATGTAACAGCTGTAACAAACGGGCTGCTCCAGCTTTTCATTTTAATATTTAACTCTTTCATTTGGGTTTAATGCACTAGTGTAGTTAAGCATACCGGTATTTTGTACACACAAGCCCGGAGATAACCCCACTGCTTTTGGCACCAGACCGTGTTCCATTCGTGCGATATTTTGTTACAGATTTGTGGATTTAGCTCTGAAAATGTAATGATGTTGATTTGTAGGAGATAAAGTCCGATTTTTTTATTTCTTGCACTGTCTTGTCTTATCAGTGGTAATGGTGACAACATCCTGACACAAAGTTTCATCTGAGCCTTTGTGAAGTGGAATCGATCTCGCCGCCTCCTTGTTCAAACGGATGCTGACTGCGTCTAGACCGAGATTTTTGAGGACTTAGCCACTGTGAGTTCCTCACGACGTCAGAGATGATTCGGCTATACTTCATTCCCAGTTCGCTTGGAGTTCTTGCTACCTTGACATGGTACTCTAGTCAGTTGTAACCCTGTTATCATCTGCAGTTCATGCACAGACAATGAGTTATCCCTAAATAAAATATGTGGGCCCAACCACTGTTAAATGAACCACATGAATAAAAGCCTACAACAATTTTGTAATTTGTGGGCCTAAACAAAACTGGCCTATGTATTATCAAGGTATAAATGAATGTGGTTCATTCTCGATAAGAACACTTTTGAAATTTGCACATAACATAAGGAACATTCGTGGGTTAAGGGCATGCGTGCGGTCGTCACTCGGTACAACGCACGTTGTGCCTCTTCAAATAATAATCTAATTTAGAATCTCTCGCTCTCATTGATCTGTCGACGCTCGTGTGGTCCTTACGCGGCGTAGCAAGTAACACAACTTGCCTTCAACCAATACCTTGTGCATATCTGAACACACCGTATTTGGGAAAATCTGTCAGAAACCTGCCAAAGGTTAGTGGCTTACCCCAGGCTTTCCGGTTTCCTCAGTCATCGCGAAAGTAAAACATTCCTGAGTTTGGCTTTCAACAATAATTGCGTATCATGCATGAGCTACAATGCGGTTGGGGAGACCTGGACACATTGCATGTCTTTTCGCCAAAACCAACATACACAAGCCACGGATATAAAGAAGCTACGTGTCCCATACTCAGGGGTTGTTAACTACATTGTAAACCTACTTACGTGTACCAATGGAGGTTTGTAGATGCAGTTATCTCTGGACTTTACTTGAAAGTACACTATTATGAGATGTTATGACTCATTTGTTTTAATGACGAACTTTAATACTATGAAAATTCATGGCAGATTAGAACCGAGCCAAATAATGTAGAACTTGCAAAAATCACCTTTCTGGGGTGATAAATATTAAACATGATGCTTACTAACAAAAGTTCAAAACAAAGAGAGGGGATCTCCGTGGCTCAGTCGCTATTGCAGCACAATGACCCGAAGCCTCCCACCAATGCGGTCGCTGTGAGTTGAAGTCCAGCTCTTGCTGCTTCCCCCTCCGGCTGTAATTGGGAAGGTCTGCCAGCAACCTGCCGGATGGTCGTGGGTTTCCCCCGGGCTCTGCCCGGTTTCCTCCCATCATAATGATGCATTTATGATGCAATGCATTTTCATTTTCTGCCCAAGGCCTTCTCAGGATGTTATGATTGACGGTTGGCTCTTACTGGGGTTCCACGAGGCAAAGCTTCTAAGCAATCAGAGACTCTGGCCGGCTATACAAAAGGGTCTAAATCACAGTGAAATACGACATTTCCTGTCGTCAGTGCTTGTGTACTACCTGTAAGTGTTTTAAGGGCACGCATACACCGAAAAGTGTGACGCACTAAATAAAGGAACAAAAGGGTGGATAGCTTCAGACCGCTTTGTCTAAATTCGGAAAGGAGTTTTACGATTTTCCCATTCTCTCCATGATGACAGAAACATTGTCGCTGTTGCTATTTGTCCTCCTTGCAAGTGTCCCAGGCTCCGACTTGTTTTTCGTATTCAGCATAAACACAAGAGGCCTACAGTCACACAATTTTGTCACAACCAGCTGTGAAGTCTTATAAAAATGAGCACTTCGTTGACCAAACGACGTTTTGCTGTACACAAATTGCAACTAAAAATATCTGGTTCCACAGAATTTCAAACGGCATAACACTTCGGTATAAATGGATGTTTATTAGTTTCATATATGTACAAGATCACCACAAACGCTTGTAGCGAATGGTTGAGCATTATCAGGTCTTGTTCGCTACAATTATCTCCCGACACAATTTGAGAATATTTTCCGAAATCAAAACGAAGCCAGCAGTGCCGATGCCAAGTGCCAGGGCGAGGTAAGCAGCTTGAACATGGACTAATCCCACTACCGTCTGGGTGTGCTGGACTTGAAAGTCGCACGTGGACGGTACGTGAAACCAGCGTCGCTTGATAGCAAGCATAAACCCCAGTTCCTCGAAATCCAGGAGTCTGAAAAAAATGGAAGGTTTATATGTTATAATGTAATTGCGAAAAATTTCTTTCTTTGTGAAACTTTTTAAAATGTTACAAAAGCGAAAAAGATGCTTTTTGCCATATCTTGTCAACGGTTCCTTTGCTAGCAGCCGTAGTCAAATGAAGTCCAAAAGCTTGAGTGACCGAGGAAAACGTTGTAATTAACGTTTCCAGGTTGTAAGCTGATGTAACTATACGTTATGGAAGTCTCTGTTCGGTTTGTCAAAGCAGTCGTGGAGCCTCGGTTGGTTATTGTCCTTGTCATATATGATTGGATATTGAAGGACGACGGCCTCAGTTCGAGTCCAGATCATGCTGTTCCCTCTGAGGCTTGGACTGAAGAAGTTCGTTACCCTAAAAAAAAAAAAACGGTGGTTTTCTTCGGGTTCTGTCCGGTTTTCTCCATCTATATTTAGCGGGTTTCGGAAAGGGGGAAGGGGCGGGGAAAGGTTGTTAGTCTGACAACCTGACAGCCTTCGTTTGTGCGAAATACTCCTGAAGAAGATGTAAAACACCAATAAAACAAACATACAAATACACAAATACGAATTGATCCAGTGCCCTGTTACTTACTCTTTGGAAATAATTTCCGTATAAGGCGAATTCTTTTGCAGGCCGAACACATAGCGGGCTGTGAAGAAGGAATCCCGCCCGCTTCTGAAATCACAGTGGCTGGCATTGTAAAAACTTAAGGCGGGTACTGGTCCTATATACGCATACTTCTCGTTCCTCATCCTCTGGAGGTGAACCTCAAAGTCGTCGCTGAGAACCAACTTATCCTCTTCACGCTGTTTTGATATACCTTGCCAAAGTTTTTGAAACACTACGTTGTTCGAATTCTGTACTTGGAAAAGCATGGCAAACAGACGGATTTAATTACTTGTTGTTGTTTTTTTTTATTTAATTGGTGTTTTACGCCGTACTCATGAAAATTTCACTTATACGATGGTGGCCAGCATTATGGTGGGAGGAAACCGGACAGAGCACTGGGAGAAACCCACGACCACCCGCAACTGACCTTCCCACGAACGGCTGGAGAGGAGCAAGCATGAGCTGGACTTGAACTCAGAGTGATCACATCTGGCGAGAGGCTTCTGTGTCATTCTGCTGCGCTTGAGCGCTTAAACCTCGGCCACGGATCATCCCTTCCCCAGAGTATTTACGAATGAATTAAACAATGATTCTGGTTTAACGCCACTTGGGCAGTATATCAGCCATATGGTGGTGAGAACATTTTTATACCTGGAGACAGCCATGTTGATTTATGACAGGATGGCTCAATTATATTTTAAAGGCATGCATATAACATTTCAAAGGGATAGATCATTTGAAAATATGGTCATTCCCACACAACAAAAAGACCACTGGAAATTGTTTGTAACAATAAATTTACTTATTTTTTAACATTTTTTTCAACTGAATTAAATGCAGTGAAATGTTTGGTCTGTATGGTGGGTATTGTGAAACATGCTGACAAAGTTTGTTGTCTACGACGTCACAAAACGTTTCTTGCACCCTCTCGTTCAGCTGTGAATAAAGTTCAAGTAAACCTTACTCCTGTAATGTGTACCTATGTATGAAGGAGCTTATTTGATATTATAGTTTTGTTTTAGAGACAGAGAAAAGTCGGCGTGACGTCACTGGCGACACACATCAATATGACCCATATAACCCACCACGCTATCAAAACATTTGACTGCAATTAATTTGGGGAACATTTTTTAAAAAAATCAGTATATATATATATATGCCTCAGTAAGTAGCTGAGGCAAACCTTACCTTAAGAATAAATGGGAATATTGTGCTGCCTAACATCCCCCATTTGTATTGTGGCGCATTCACAAGGTCCTTCAGAGTACTGACCTCATACCTGTTTGATGGCGCCGCCAGGTTAGCAATCATTAACGAGGAAAATGTGTGGAAAAATACGATCCCGAAGAGCCACCAGAAGGCAACCAAGGTTCTGCCTGACACAGTCTGAGGCCGGTAGGGGCTAGCTGAGGGAAAAATGTCAATCTGGAGATCACAGACTTCAGATTTGTTTTCTGCTAACAAGCTAATCATGTAAGGGTAAAGTGATACTGATTCGCGACACATGCATGACGGAAGGAATGAATGATTTTGGCTTGCCGACAGTTAGGTGGCATTATGACAAATATTGCGTGTCTGAGAAGCATCATTATTTAAGGAACTCATCCAGTATGCATATACATGTATATAAGTGTTTCTTGTAATTTACGCTTGTATATGAGAATTGAAGAGGTCTACACGTTTTTTGCTCCAAGGTATTGTTTTAGAACTTTATATAGGTGCATCTTAATAAATTATCGTTCTGTATATATGTGTTGTGAATATTTTGTGAGACGAGGATCAATTTACGCCCTTGTGTGTCTTCAAGTTATCTATCATTCCTATTGAGATATTAAGCATGCAAGATCGAAATCGATCGACAAGAGTTTGGCGTCCTACCTTGGCAAACCACTGCGCCATACACAAGTAAGATGGCGTTGGAGAGTTTTGTCACGCCAGTGGCCTTCGTCCAGCTATTATAGTTATCTTTGCCGACCAGCCTCTCCAACCCTACCAACAACACAGCGACTAACAGGGGTACAACTGTTAGTAGAAGCAGCACAGGTGTCGTGAACACGTATAGCAGATTGTGAAAATGAGTTTCTGTACTTCGCGCTACCAAGAGTTTCCCTTCCAGTTGTAAATAAGACTGTGACACGTCCATCACAGGTGCGCGCGCAGGCTGCGCGGACAGCGGCGCAACGGCCACATCAACTTCCTGGAAACAAACAACACATGAAAGTCAAAGTCATATAACATAACCATAGTATGAGGGTCGTAACAGATCCTCTTATAAGTGAAACATTCTTGAGGATAACACGCAATATATAAAACAAATATTCCATTGGATTTTATGACGCTATATTGAAGACATGCATCAACAAAGATCCCCCTCAACTGTCACGGCCGAACTTTCCTACACGAGGTGTGGTCTAGTTTGATTCCGGTTTCAGTAGAGATGACTATTGGACAGCGCAGTTCACTCTGGATATAGAGATTGTCATGTGACGATAATTCCGTTGTCACGCCAAAACAAAATGTGCATCGAAGCGTATTCATTCGTATTAAAATATGTTGTGGACACACCAGGGGCCACTTGCACGAAGCCCTCTTAAAGTTACAAGCACACAGCTACCATATCTACCATGTTTGTTGCCATGCTAGTTACGTGCTCTTTGTGGGAATTGAGGCCAGATTCGATAACAAAATGGGTTGATTCCAATCAACATACCTATGTGATGTAAGAAATTCGATTCCATTCAGTTGCGGTGTGTCAACGGGAATGCGGTGCCACTCCGCTAAATTCAATTCAATCACGGCTGGTCATTTTCCGAGCAATGCCGGAAGTATGACGTAACGTGACGTCATTATATGAATGAAATCCGGCCAAACAAAGCGTTCGGAGGCGCACTGAACTGAAGCCGGTGTGTTAACAGAAAATCTATTTCGGCTGAATCGGAATCGATTAGAATCTATGCAAGGTAAATGAAAGCGTATTTGGCGCGTCAACGGTATTATACTAGCTCCACGCTGCCATAGCATCCGGCTACCCGCGTAAATGTTCCCTTTGATTCTATACTAGTGATGTCTAATACACTGCAATTAATATCGCCTAACATTCTACCTAATTCTGCTTACATCAAGCTGTCAAGGCGGCCTTGAGACTGTACAGTTAGAATAAAACTATAACTTAGATAAATTCACAATAGGCTGGATTTCACCGGGTTATACTGGTTGTTGCTGCACACATTTTACTCTCTCTGTTGCAGGCACGCTTTTATATTATGTATCATTATATTAAAACACAAAAACGCCTTCACAATTTTTTTTAACTTGTACAATCATTTTACAAATTTCTTCTCAGTAAATGTGGAGAGCCTATCTATAATATCTGGTACTGTGCTTCACATCACTGTCTAATGCCGCATAGCCTCGGTGTTGTATAAGGCATTGTCTAAGCATTGCCGTTTATTAAAGGTCAGACTGTTGTCGCTGCCCTGGTTTTGCTCTTTATATACGCTGTAGTCTGTTTTATGCTGTGCTTCACATCTTCATGAATAAAATCGCCACAATATATATATATGCCTACGTATTGCTTGAACAGTTCCAATGCAAGCGCAGCTGAGATGCCATACATATTTTTAATTAATGTAGCATGATATATGAGATGGGTGCTGATTAAATTTAAGCTCTGAGATACTTCCTGTTCGCTACGCCGTCCACATTTGAAGCTTTAGTGTTAGGTCACTATCAGGGTCTATGTTGGTGAAACGAGGACAACCTACCCTTTTTTGCAGCTGGCCGACCAGCCCTGTCCAGGTCCCATTGACAAGCTTTCCCCACTGGCCGTCACTCGGCTCCACGAACTCGTACCTTAAAATATAGCAGATTAATTCCAATGTATAACACTAAACTAAGTGTTGTTGTTATCTTATTCGTTCTATACCACACTGAATCGTGATGACGAGATGCCAGGAATCACATATGTAAATAGGCATCAAATTTATAACGAGTCTCTTTGAAAGTGAAACTGAAACTAGCACCACTGCACCATGTGCAGCTAAATTACACAGCAGTTATCGGGAGGAACGTCTCTTGTCCATATACTGTAACTTACCGGGACATGAGAAGGATACGACTAAATCTACAGAAAATTATTGTTTATATATATTCTACTTCCCGAAATTAACAATAAAAAGTAAACACTACTAATTATTGACCTAAATCAAATAGTGAAATACCTGATTTCAAATGAATTGCAGTATTTTGAAGAGCAAACTAACTAGAAAAAAAGATGGCAAAGGGGCACATTCCATTTCAACGCTTGAATTATAACTTATTCCATCAAAGCCGTTTTAGCCAGGAATTGTTGAAGTGTGCATGAGGGAACATCTGACTGGCCAAGGCTGTGTCCTGTCTCCTTTGCCTATAAATCTCTCTTCTGTCACATAAATGAAAAATTAAATAAATTACATAAATGATGTGCTGAAAATGCGCCTATTCAGGACTCACGTAAAATTCAGTCGATCGGCTAGTTCTTTCCACAGATCGATACAGAACCCTTCGTACTTGATACTCCCACCCTCAGTCGGTATCCTTATGACAAAAGGTGGCCACTGTCAAAGTAGAATGTCAGTATCTTATGGATAGAGAGAGAGTTTCAGAGGGCCACAGAGGTCATTCATTTATAACATTTCAATATTACCCTTCTATATTTTATGGTTCTCTCGGATCCGGAACATTACACTTCTACGTTCCAGCTTCATCTCGTAATGCCGTCTTTATACGCCGTCCGTCTGCCTGTCAGTCCGTCTGTCCGCACTGCCTTGTCAGGGATATAACTTTTAAAGGACACCTTTGTAGCAGCTTATACTTTACATAAATGTTCGTTATGCCAAGAGGGTGTGTCATGAACTCAAACCAATGTCATTGGCTCAAGGTCAAGGTCACCATAGCACATAATCCTAAAATTTTAGGCCGGACCATAACTTTCAAACGATAACTTTGCAAAAGCTCATGCTTTGCACAAATGTTTCTTAGGTCTGGAGGATGGGCCATGATCTTGATCCAAGGTCATTTCCTCAAGGTCAAGGTCACCACAGCACTTTATGCTGAAATATTTGTCCGAACCATAACTTAAAAACGAGAACTTTACAGAAGCTTATGCTTTTCACAAATGTTTCTTAGGACTGGAGGGTATGTCATAACGTTGAGCCAAGGTCATTAGCTGAATGTCAAGGTCACTATAGCACATAATTCTAAAATTTTGGTCCGGGCCATAACTTTCAAACGATAACCTTGCAGAACTTCATGCTTTGTACAAATGTTTTTTCTGTCTGGAGGGTGTGCCATGACCTTGAACCAATGTCATTAGCTCGAGATCAAGGTCACCATAGCACATAATGTTCCCCACATTGTCTGGTTCATACCTTTTTAACGACAACATTGTAGAAGCTTATGCTTTGCATACATGTTTCTTAGGCCTAGAGGGTGTGTCATGATGTTGAGCCAAGGTAAGTTTTTCAAGGTCAAGGTCACAATAGCACTTTATGCTAAAATTTTGGCCCAGGGCATAACTTGAAAGCGATAACTTTGCAGAAGCTTATGCTTTGCACAAAATGTTCCTTAGGTATGGAGAGTGTGTCATGACCTTGATCCAAGGTCATGTATGTCTACTTGTAATGTCATGACTTTCACTCAGAAGTCGGCTCATTTCTTTGTTTGCTCCCTTGCCCGTGTCATGTTCTCTTGGCCATATTTTCTCAGGAACTTATGCTTTCCGCAAACGTTACACATGTTGCTTATGCCTAGGGCCTGTATCATAACCTTTACCTCTTCACTTGCTGCACCATTAGAGGTAGCAAATCAAAAACTTGTTGAGGGCGTATGTAGCGCCCGTTTACCGGTACCCTAGTTTTTTTTTTATCATTTATTTATTTTTTGACTGGCACAGCTGTCAAGTTTTATGCATCTCCAATGAGAAAAACACTCTCTTCTTCAACAAATCCGACGATAGAGTCAAAAGAGTCCAAAGAGAACTCGTTTCGTTAAGGATATAGTTACCTTATTCTTTATTTATATATTTATTTATTCATGTATTTATTTCCTCGGAGTATAACGCGGGTAATTTTATGTGTAGAGGAAACTAGACAGAGTAAAAGGCATCTGCAAGCCATACATGTACCTGAAAAAACCTTTGACTAACAGCCCCTCTTCTGCTTGATGCATTGAACTAATAGAATTTGTGCATACATTGTTGAGTATCAGTTCTAAGGTACGTTTTACTAACAGGGTGTGAGTTATGGCAAACGTCAGTGTCACGACAACACATATTGTAGAGATACGTGGCCATGGTAGTTATGTTTGACGTAGTGTTACACTCTCTTCGTGAAATGAACCCCTGCACTTCAACGTCGCACGCGGGATATTTCTTGAAGCAGAACACGGTCTTATGCAAGTGACACAATTCTTTTCGGTGGTAACCTTGTCACTTAAAACCGTAACAGTCAGGAATTTAACTCGCTGATAGCCGATGTCCTTGAACTTTGAAGATACGCCTTTTGTCTTGTCATGTTTTCATTGCCGTCGTGTTTTGGATCAAGAGAGTTTCACGAGATCTATTCTAAACCGTACGTTGGAGAGACAGACTGAACACAACCGAATAGCCCTGTCGTGGAATTCCATCTCCCAACCGTTTGCTTATATCTTGGGTGGGGAGAGGGAGTTGCGCTCGAGTGTGCTGACTATGCTCCATTTCATCCTGAGTGTTAGTGGTAAAAGGCGTCATGTGTACGCATAACGGCAGTAGATCTATCTGACAACGATCTGCCTTGAAATATCTCATATTTCGTGAGATTCACCCCCCCCCCCCCCAGGTTGGACAACTGATCAGGCACTGGGGCTTTGAAGATCAAATGAAGGAAAGCTGTTGGCAGTTTGGGTTATCTAGCCGATCGACAGGGTACAAAGTGAATATATTACACATAAAATTCCTTTTGATTTTGTTGAATTACAAAACAATGTATATTAAGGGGAGAGTGCAGAGGCAAATAGAAATTGGCCGATGCAGAAAAAAGCAAAGAAAAAAACCCGTGTAGTCCTGTCAATATTTACGGGGAGAAAACCCTCTATTCTACATGGTACGCACTTAAGATCTTCCCATTCCCTTGATATATATCCCTTGGATGTGATGCGTGAAATACTGACCTCATTTGTGCTAGCAATAAGATGTTTTCCCGCCATATGGTTGCGATTGCTCGTGAAGCTTCTGTCAGTAGACGTACAGCTCCAAGGGGTAGATATACCACTGTCCGCCACAGCATAAAGTCTGACGTCACAGTCGCTTTGAGGACAGTATACCTAAGCGGAATTCAGCAACAATGGTTATTTTTCATACCTTTAAGGATGATGAAAAGTAAAGCATGAATGCACCCAGCGTTTAACACATTTAATATCTGAACTTCACAGTTGTCCTTGGATACACATGTCTCCATAGACAGGGTTTTTATTGTGCATGTTTATATTACAGAAAAGAATTTTATAGCCATTCAGGCCTGGCCGGAATTGAATAAAAGTGTAGATTCATGTAGTTTGTCGTTTTCTGTCTGCATTGTCACGAGCCGCAGGCGTTTAACTTTGTCAAGCCTTTACTATCTCATCTTCATTGCGTGCCGTGTCCTGCCACAGGGTCTTCACGGTAAATCATACCGTTAAAAAAACTGGCAGTTCGTACGGTCGTTAAAATATTGATGGCTTTAATGTATATTACACAAAAGGTTACGGTAGGCAAACAATGTCCATCTGAACCACTGGAAGATTTATTGGTCTATTTCTACGAACTGTGACTGTTAATTAACCATTTTACCTGTACGAAATTAAGAGAGAAGTGTCCCCGAAAACCCGATGTACCTGCATCGATTCACTGAACAATATATCAAACAAAATTGATACAATTTTAACTTAATCACCAGATTCCTCTTTCAACGTGAATTTTAGACGTGGTATTGCCTCGTCAGAATGCAAAGAATACAATTACAAATGAGTCTGGCGCAGAAAGCCCTTTTAATCCACGTGAGCATTCATTACTTGCATCTGTAGGATTAATTATTTATGGAAATTTTCTTCTCCGTATACTGGAGGGTCCAAAGATGGATTAACTTATTGATTTTCTCCTCCAATCTTATAAAAACCCTCTCTTCGCACGTGGGCATTCCAGCATCCACGGAAACAGCCGAACGGAAACAGACGAGCGGATATAGATAAAACTGACCAGTCGTGCCAGTGCAAGGAAATCGGATTGATGGTCGTCTGGTTCGCAGGACACCCTGAGCAACTTTGACGACACCAGTTATGCTTTTCTGGTGACTATAGTTGATCCGTTATTGCCGTCGGTCATCATAAGACTCCATAGGGTTTTCCCTAGTTTCCACCCACAATAATGCTTGCCACCGTTGTATAAGTGAAATATTCTTGAGTATGGCATAAAACACCAAATATATAAATAAATAAAACTATTGATGCGTCAGTGATTGAGTTACTGCATATGCGGGTGTTAAAAGGCCCTCTAACAGTTAGGGATTTGTTATTCTATCAAAGAAAATATTCTAGCAAAATATTGTCATGGTTTTGTTTTTTGTAATGATGTCAGAAAACAATTACCTTTTGTCTACAGTATGATGGTTTCGTGTATATGATGCCAATAATGGTGGTTTTGGGTAAAAACATGACACGGTTCAAATCTGGAGAGGATGCTTCCCATGGACAAGGCGATGTTTGACAGACAAGCACAACTACCAACGACCCTCGGGACTTGGACCATGACATCAGTGTCTCCTGAAACTAAACGGGCAACTGCAGTCTGGAGAGCGAAAAAAACTGTGTGAAAATGAAACAAGCACACTGATAAAATACCAAAATGCACATAATACAAATTTAAAGAGCTGATAAATGGAAAGATTTCTGTAAGCACAACGGAGATAGACAACAGTAGAGAATATGAAATTGATGGCCCCTGGCATTGTACAATCAACAAATTGAACATAGGTTGAAAGCTCACTGATCGAAATAATGCATCCTTTGCACAACAGTAACCAATATCATAGGCAATCCGCCGTCATCTAGGACAATGGAATCCATAAAAAAAAAAAATTTTCGTAAAACATTTAAGGCAGTCGTCAACAACACAATTGGGGCTGCAAACGCCAACAACACCAGGCAACTATTCAGGACTGCTGTCGTCAACAATCAGCACATCAACCTTAAGCAACTCGGGACACCAGCCATGAATAACTGAAGTCACGGTTAACTACCATGACAACTCGGGATATCAACAGCTCAGAACGACAGCCGTCAAGAACTCAGCACAAAAGCCGTCATCAATTCAGAATGGCAGATGTCAACAACTCAGGGCGAAAGCAGTCAACATTCAGGATGGCAACTGTCAGCAGCTCAGGACAGCAGCCGTCAACAACTCAGGGTGTCAGGCGCCAACAATGGGTGACTCGGCCAGGCTACACAGAAGGGTCAGAACACATCGTGTACTGCCGTCATGTTGCAGTGCTTGTGTACTACCTAAATGCTTTCTGAGCCCACATGCACTTCGAAGTATCACGTAATTCAAGAAACAAACACGCGGCTATGGACCCCTTTGTTATAGGCGGGAAGGAGTTTTAGGAGTTTTCCATTAGGTCAGGACAAAAGCCGTCAACGCCTTTGGATGGAAACCGTCGAAAACTCCGAAAGCAGCTATCAATTATTCCATAATCAGCTGTCAACATCAGTTCTTGAACATAACATCGCATCGTGAACACCTGAGCACAGCATTGCCATCACATGGGTACAACATCGTTATCACATAAATACAACATCGTCAACACTTGAATATAAGAACACACAAACACAATATGAAGTTGGACGTACTTCATTCCTGCAAAGTACATGTCGAGTAAAAATGGTAAGCTGAGTTTACCATAAACAGACTCCGTCCTCCATTCAGGTGATAAGAAACGCCATAATATAATACCAACCATCAAACAGTAGATCTTAATGACTGAAAAAAAGGCCAAAGCCACAAAATATTCAGTAACAGATAAGCAAGAGGTCTGGAGTCTTAAAAACATGCGTCATAAACGGAAACTAGTTTAATATGGTTTGAAATTTTAGGGACCAAACTCAGAGGATTGTAATGTCCATTATACGTTTGTAGAAATATTCGCCTATGCAAAAAGTAAAAAAAAAATGCGATACGATTGTGGCTGGTCATTCTTTATGTTTAATAAAATGTCAGTTTTGTGAGTGAGAACGTGGCATTTCTTTCACACTATAGAAAACAACAGATAACGTAAATATATATGCCTATATCGAGGTGGACTTTGTTTTCACCACATCGTTGACCGCCGTTGTATTTACTTGTAATGACGACATGAGTTCCTTGTAGACTTCCGGTGAAGTAATCAGCAGAAATGAGGACGTCTCCTCGACGGCAATCATTCGATCCCACCTCTTCAATTTGTTCAACATCTGTGTAACATCAACCGTTGGCTGTATCTGAATGGCTGAGGTTTTTGCTCCTAATTCGTTCATAGCCTCTCCAATCTCATCCATCAGATACTCTGTCATTAAGAAACAAAGGACATTCGCGAAACCTAGACGTCAGAGTTACATTTTCTGCTGAACCTTAAAATTTAGCATCAGTCCCAGCACAAGGCTCAGGATGATGTGCCATGAAAACAATTTCGGAAACAACACCATTGTTCTCCCTACATTCAATAACGCTTAACTTGGTAAAGCGGATGAAAATCACCTGCAGTATTATCCCCTAGGGAAGAACATCTAGACAGATTTATGATGTCTGAAGCATTAGGCCATTAAAACCATTCAAATCTTCTATTACCGCGGTACTAGCAATAAATAGGCTAAATCTATATGCAGGCGTAGTTTCCGAGGCCGATACTGGATAATGTCACGACGATAATGGATTTATGTCAGTAGAAAGTGTGCAGAGCTGAATGGGATTCTGAGTGATATAACATTGATAACATAAAGACTATGGAAAGAATAATTGCAGAAGCGGAAGCTCACATACCATTAACATCATGAAAGAGAATTTTCCAGCTCCGGCTCTGGAAGCATGTCAATAGCTGGTTAAGCTTTTGGCGGAGTTCTGACTTGCAAAGTTGTGAATGCTGATAGATTTTTATGGAAATGGTCGAGAGATTGACAGCACAGGTCATGAATTCTCTTTCACAACTGCGCACACCAAGGGCCAGTGCACAGCAGTTCACGATCACAGCATTAGAGGTACTGGAAAAACAAAGCTCCTGTCTGCTCGTCTCATTCGCCCTGGCCATGTGAGCAGTTGTGTCGTTCGTATCCGTATCTGGAATGAAATGTAGAGAAGGGCATTGGGTTAGAAGACAACCTGCTTTGAATGAGACTTGTGGAGTCTCCAAAACACACACTTGTACCACCCGGTATCAAAACATCAGTTTTAAGTCACTTAAGTCTCATAAGTCACTTCTGACTTACCCAATAACAACAGCAAAAGCATGCACCAAATCGGATTGGAATATCTGACTAGCCAGTATTTTGTAAATAGCTGGTTTCTATCATAAAAATTTATTTTTACTTGAATAAAAATGAATTTTTTGGTCATACGCATGTATTGTTTTATGAAGTTATACACTTCTGTGCTGTTACTATGCTGATGTAAAACTGCGTACTTGGCTGTAAATTTTCAGTCTGATGAGAGATGTTCATCAACAGAAAAATACAGTATTTGTCATTGAAGTTGAAGTTGTTTATTTCGGCTTAAGCACATTAGTACTTCTCGTCTCGAAAAATGATGACAATTGGCCATTGATGACAGAAATAATGGTTACAACTCTTACTGCGGTGCTGTATTACAAACGTCTTTCAGGGATATCCCATGTGCACCTGTGAAATGGCAATTATAAATTTTAGCATGGATCCACTGCTGGTTTGGAATTAACATTGAATACCATATATACATTGAATGCCGTTTTTATCGTTGTGGTTTCAGTACGCAGTTTTCGAGTTACATTACGACAAGAGTAACGCCCCGGGACAAACTGCGTTCGCCGCTTTACAGCATGGTGGGCCCATATCTTTTAACAGGGCAGTTTTCATGTTTAGATCATTGCGATAGAATGTTATCATTTTGCAATATATTTGGAATCTAAACGCACTCCCAAGACAGAATTCAGGTGATCAACTTATCGTGTAATTAGTTTTCTATACTCTAAATACCATTTCATTTTAAAATTGGCACACTGACCCTACCTTGCCGAAGAGTAACGACGACACCTCGCAATGTGACATGACAATGTTGCCGCTACGTTATATCTAGAAACCTGCGTAGTCATTACATTCCTGATCTTTCGTGCATTCTTCGCGTGGGCATATCTTCTATATTGAAAAGTGACTTCACAAATGTGTAATCTAGAAGTAATTGATTTGAGATAACAATCTTTATTGTTTATCTGTTTAGTGTTTATTTCATGGCCCTGGGTTAATTTGACATGCAGAGCACTTGGTGGATGAAGTACCTCGATCTCGGTGTTGGTCAGTTTTTGTGACCAAAATGATAAATCACAGACTGCCAAATAATAAGTTTAGACTTCAGTAAGCAAATATTGCCATTGGCAATTCCATCCAATCCAGAGGAGAACTAATCCAACCAACCAGAACAGTCTCTGATCAACAGCAGTATAATTTTCTAAATATATTTAGCATACAAGATTTGTGCAGACTGAATGACCAGATATTGTGGAGTTATTACAGATTAAATTTAACAATTATCGTACAATTTTTTTTTCTGGTCCACCAACTGATATCTATGCATGTATGTAGACATAAGACTGAACAGCAAAATGAACAAGAACTTACCATGGATATGTGCTAAACTGCCAACAACCGATGACCTGTAAGAACAGGTCACAAGTCCAAAAGTGACCAGAGAATCTAGCAGCTTGACACTTCGGTAAATGTATAACCCGTCCATCATGGTGTCAAAAGCCCCCACGTATATTCTTTCTGCGCAGCAACGATGTGAGCTACTAGAGGGTGTGCTGTGAGGTTTTTGTCTTTTGATGTTTTGATGCTCGCTTGTGTCGGACTGCCGGGCAAGTTTTCCGACGCTTGGGTGAGACCGGCGGAACCAATGGCTAGGGCCCTTTTTAACGACACTGCCATGACGTCGACACAGTCCGGAAATGGTTTACCTTTTCAGTGTGAACAGTCTACCGTACCGTGTATGTAAATAATGCAGGCTGGAGAAATTCACGGTTCTTCAAATAGAGGTGTGCAAGACCTATTTTTACTCTGTATCTTGTACAATCAGGCAGAAGATTGTTACCAAATGCCTGGTTAAATAAACGAAATATTAGTATAGCAGATGCCATTTTCCATGGCAGTGCTACCAATTCGCTAACTAGCAGCGCAATAAAAAGGTAATGCTACGAAAATATATCTGGGGTAATGTAAATTTAGACGCCATTTGCATTACGCTCATTTAAGCCCTCTCCCACTTCCCACCTCAACTCCAAACATGTCAGCTAAGAGCCATGAATCAGTTTCATGAAGAATACTTCGTGTTAAAATACACTTTAGCTAAAAATGCACTTTATATTGCCGCAACGTACGTTGCCATCGTTAAGACTATGCTGAGCTAAGTGCGCTTCGTGAAACAGGAACCATTTCTATCATCATTGACACCTTGTACTGCTGCCATTCTGACAGTGTAAATGTACATACACAGTAGTCTTATGTTACAGATGTTATTAATTCAGAGGACAAGTCAGACACCACAGGCTAATTCGCCTCTGATCGGCAAAGTCCAAATCTAGTGTCGCCAGAATATAGGCTTCAATCATGTCAGTTGCCAGCACCGTTTACAAATATGTGTCAGGCTTGCTAGGCCCTCTATAATTAAACAGATGAAGAGTCGTATTTATTTATTTATTGGTGTTTTACGCCGTACTCAAAAATATTTCCTAAACCTAGAAAAACAAAACAATTCCTCTCCAGTCAAACAAACCACCATAGGCAGCTAGCTGGCACACCTTCCCACAACAGGAGTTACAAACCCAGACAGCATCTTAAAAGCCAGTTGTCATTCGATCACAGGTAAAATCCTTACTTTCTTCAACGTGAATATGGGGCATAAATATGTGTATATGCAAAACGTGCCACAAACTATTTTGGGGATTTTTTAAACAGAAATCCTTCCAAGTTCAAGATTTACACGCTCCGTTGTACTGATTAATCACCAGCTGTCCCCGGCCAATGCTATACTCAGGGATGCATCATGTAGTCTGAGAGGTTACGTTTATTCGACCAAACCCGATCCCAAACCAACGTGCGCGCTTTTAAAATCATCCACTCATTCAAACAAATCATATAATCCTTTTTCCACTGGGACTAAAAATACATAAATTGTCACAGAATACAAAGCATCAACTTTTAAAAGTGTTCGACACATCGGGGAAGGTGAAGCCATATTTGACTTCAAGCGCGCTGTCCAGTCGAGGGTGGTATATTTGCGGAACGAACAACAAACTCGGTGAACGACGAGCGTGCGTAGGCCTATCAATGCCTTCCACATACATCGCATGATATCTATCTAACAGTCCTGGAACTCCAGCAGATGACTATCGGTCAAAGTGTTTTGTTTCCAGTCAAATAAATGCATTCAAATATTATGATCATATGGTGGGTTTTACCGACCATATTGATAATGTGGTTCACCAGTGTCGCCACGCCTACTTTTCTTTCAATGGCGTCATGATTCGTGCAAAACCTATACAGCGTCTGCAAATAAGTGCGGGCACGCAATGTAATATACGCATGCTTCATATAGCGCCTGGACACATACCAGGCGCCATCTGTACGGCTGCTGTCACCATGAATATACTATATCATGCTATAGACTGGAATACCCAATATATCGAGCAGAAAAATAAGTGCTCTTGTTTGCATGCGCATATATGAAATGTGCATGAATAGAGACTCTCAGTTGTCAAGCCGATGACTTAATTTGGTGCACTGGTCCGTTGTTTCTGATCCTTATAGAAACTGACATTTTCTCACTATGGGAGTATTTGATTCTCAGTGCAGAAATCAATCCATGTTCGCGATTGCTGTGTTACTTCAAAATGTGGCAAACTTGATGCACAAAGATTGATTTTCTACGTAGACAATAAACTTGATCAATACGTGTGTTTCAAAGTGTACATAATAAAGCAATGAGAAAAATGGCACCAGAAATAATTGCCATTAAGCCATGCAATAATCATTTAGAAAGAGACGGCGCAAATAAAATAGCTCTTCCCCCTAGGACATGATACGAATAGTTAAGCAAACTGAGTTTGGTCACGCCAGGAAATCTGTTCCAGGTTTGCTACGAGTTGGGTTTTGTCATTATTTGAAATGACAGCGGTGTTTTGGAAATGGCAGAGATCTCAATCCCCATCATCTACATGTAAAGCGTGCTACTTCACTGTGAAACACTGTGTCAAAAATTCCTGACATGATGTCACACCAGTCGCACAATACCAACAGGCCGAACAATATCGTCTATCACCTTGTGTCGTTTGTTAATGGAGAATGTACCTGAATTGCCACATCCAAAATTTTAAAACTGACCCGATTTGGGACTGAACACGTGTTTCCCGCATTTGAGACGTCAATCTACTCTTTTGCCCACCACGTGCACCGTGGTTATAGTGTTTAAATAAGGCTTCTCACGTGAGTCAGCATCGTCTATTTCTGTCGACCCTGAGGAATATCTTTGTCTTTTTCAGAATCTGTGAAGCGATCAGGGCTTATATTGATTGTCTGGACCACTCATTAGCTTTCATGAAATTAGTCATCATGTTGTATAAGACGGAATCAAAACTGTCACGTTCGCATATCAAGCACATCGTCAAAGAGACACAGCCACCAATGCTATCAACCGGGCATGACCACTCATTGTAGATTGTCTACAAAACAACGCAAAATAGGTGGATCCATCACAAAAATTATACCTGCAAATTGAAAGACGCACTTAAGTATCATTTTTGCCCTCAAGTGGCTATGGCAATTTATTATTTTACAATTTATCCAGATAACGGTATATATACGAAAGCTATTGGCTTCATGAATATTACACTATAAGCTTATCAGAAAAGGGTTTCGGGATAAATGAACAGGCGAGATGTTAATAATGTGAGACACATGCACTCCAGACATCCAGTCGGCACGCTCATCTTAGAAGACTAATTAAGTGTCGTGACATAAGTTCTTAGTTTCTTTATTTTTAGTAAATAACACAGTTTCTTTTCGCTCTACCCCTTCTTTACTCTCAAAAGTCCTAAAATACGGAGAAAATTCAATCGCATAGTTTTAAGTCTACGTGCAGTGTCCTATCAGCGATATAACTTGTACTCGATCAAACATGGCGGGCACACTGCGTTGCAAGGATGATCAACGGTCACGTGACCTTTATTGCGCGAATAAAGATGACTGGCACTCAGGGCCCATGTTAGATCTTAAACGAAAGAATTTCATGATCCATTGCACATAATGGAAGACACAGTATAAGAGAACAAGACATTCTTTCATTAGAAATCTAAACATGGTCGCCACTGTCACCTATACAACGTAAATATATCTTATGACAGGTTTCACATAAAGTGTGAATCTTGCAAATGGGGCAGTTCCCTTCCTTCACATGAGGAGTTCAAGCTACCAGAGAAGCCTGGTGGATTCTTGTAATCACCGTTTTAAGAGTGCAAAAAACCTGGCAATTAATGACATTATCAAGGGCAACAGCTGTGCCAGAGTAAAACTGTTCAGATGAACTCAGTATATGTTTGAACACATATGTTTCTATTTATATAAATAAAGCTGATATAGGGGAATCGTAAATCTGATTACAATGACAACCGCGGTACGTTGCGACACAGTGTCATCTCTGCATACAGTACAAGTCAAACTGATCATGCAAAACAACTTGCAGTTGTAGCTCGAATTGTAAACAGTGGACACAAGGAAATTAGCAATCTGGTTACCAAGGCAATAAATGCCAATGAACAACTGTAAGGCGCGGCACATTGTCACCTCTCCATCTGTCTGTCAACCAAAATTAAAACAGCAACAGCAATGTATTCGGTTTTTTCCGAACGCAATACTCAAGTTTCAGGAATTTTTCATTTAAGGATAATACGCCACAAAAATGAAATTACTGGAGTTGGACCATTAAAAACTGTCTCAAAATACCTACAATGACTTTTTCTTCCAATTCTTTCTTCAAACCACATTAAATGCGATGAAATGTTCTGATTGTATGGTGGGCTTTTCTTCTCTCTTGCAGTAAAGCAAAACGTTAATGTCATATTACGTTTTCCACATACACGCACACTGCACGAGTACAGTTCAGAACTTCATTGAGAGCTGAACATAATGGTGTGCAAAAAGTTTTGTGACGTCCAGAATGCACCTACGCTCGACAGAACAAACGCGTTGTCTACTGTGAAGATCTACCGCCCAGCCCACATGTATCGGACAGATACATGTGTTAACCAAGCCTTCAATGAGAATGAGTTTTATGTTAAATCTCTTTCTCACCTGAATGTGAATGTGAACGTTTAAAACTATTTTTGACGGGGCTTTTAAACGCTAAATTAAAGAAGTTTCCACTCATATGACACTGTGTTAGGTTTATAGGAGAGGGAGGCTGAAAATCCTCCTGTAATATATGTGCGCATACTCTGCCAACACTATTACAATGTTAGAGATCGAGCCCAGCTCAAAAAGGCTTCCTCTCAGGTCGTATGTGGGAATGTCCGTAAGCAACCCGGTGAGGGTCATTGGTTCCCCCGAGCACTGTACCCGATTTTCCACCACCTTAATGCAGACAGCCGTCGAATAAGTGAAATACTCTTCAGTGCGGCGTAAAACACTGATCGAAGAAATAAATAAATGAATAAATTACAAGGTTAAAGACAAATGTGCACTTGTGTTCTACCTGATAATGGTGCGGAATTCCTGGGTCGCGATTCAGACGTAGTTCAACACTAAAATGTGCATATCGGGATTGGTGCTTGGGCCAAGACAAAGATGTACACAAGGTTTCATCAAACCCCCTGCAAAACTGTTTCCGTAAAGTTGCTGACAAAGACATAAATGTTGACAAAGCCTCCGTGGCGGGAATAATTAAAAATATCATTTAAATGTCTTTATCATAACGAAGAATAGAAATATTACAACTATAGCATCAGATTGTCCACATTTCAAGGATGGTAATGGTCGAAAGCGCTGTTATGGCTTTTGGTAATGAAGAATGGTCTTGTCTGGTGGCAAACTGTCAAGCCTCGTGTTCGTGTTCTTGTCTCTATTGCACACACGCAGCAGCTTCTGGTCGCACATTGCTAATATCTACTGCTTTTCAAATAGGAAACTTTGTTCAGCGAGGAAGGGAGACCCTCACTGACAGATTATCGCAGAACTAACATCAAAACGCCAAAATTCATAGAAAGAAGCCAATGGTGTCATTCAATTATACAGTACACTCGCTTAAGAACACGTAACAGATCTAAACTGCTTTATTCAATAAATATGGAATGAGTTTTCTCAATGAATGTGATCAAAAAAAAAGTATTATTTAAGATTCTTTCCACAGGCTTGATGAAGTATCTCAATGCCATGAAGTTCGCGTAGACGTTCCAAATGTCTGAAAGAAAATAAAGCAGAACGAAATAAAGCCCTTTATTATCATGAACGTTATATCCTGTGTTAGAAAAGGCAGAAATGACCTGTAGGTGCCGTGCATCAGAAGTTATACAGAAATAAAGAAATTTTATATGCCAGACAAGGACTTGTTGTTATAATGTGAGGGCTGTATGGGCACTGAATGGCATGCTCTCTGACTGTTCTTCTACGTTCTACCTATCGAGTCGTTTTGGAGTAAATTTTACAGCAAAAGCAGCGCACCTGCACTTAATTACATGTAGCTGGTCCCAAGCCGGTGTATCTACGTAAAAGTACTGTATTTAATTAAACACAGGCACTGTTTTATGGCTAGCAAACTATTTAACATGTACCTTTTGTCTCCCTGGGCTAGTTTTGCCAATAATATGCCACAGTTTTGCTGAACATCCGTTATCTTCCCATCTCTTGCCAGAACCAGCAAGTCTTTTACAATGGTGGTGTCCGCCAAGGAGGCACACACTCCCCTTATCTCTATACAGTAACCCAGACATAGCGCAGCATTCCCCACCAGACTCTCATCTGCAGACTTCACCAACTTCACCAGGGAGGATATTCCTTTAAAATAAAGACCAGGTTTGTTTCTTAAATCTCCAGTAAAACTGCCACCACTTCATTTCCATGTAGTAGTATTTTGTGGGAACGAAACTTAACTCTTTCACTAGGACTCTATGGTCACAGCACTTCAAGACCTATGCTCACAAGCATGGCTATCCAGCAAATCGCTCTGAGACTGATCGGCTCGTGTAATTCCCCTGTTCAGTGCCTTTTAATTGGTTGTTGCTATATTAAAGTTGGTGTTGATTGGTAAACTTGTATGCTATTGGTTCCTTTGTGCTGAGAAATAATGGATGACAGAAAATTAAACTTTCTGTGGCCAACAAGTTAAGTCAGTCAGCTCCCCTTATATCAATCTGACCCTAGGAGGGCTGACCAACCAACTGAAGAGAAACTGTTGAAGACAACTGAAAACAACCGCGGTATCCAGGATGTGCTCTGCAAAATGTGATGCACTATATACAAAAAGCATAAGATTAATGGCAAAATTTAGGTTCATTTTTTTGCTGTTACAAATATCATTAGTACGATGGTGCATTTATGACTTATCAAAATAATGAATTTCATATGTACAATGAGATGCTGTTCTGTTGTACCTCAATTTAGCAAAACTCACATAGAATACCAAGGACAGTAAAGCAACTTGTACCACTTTCATATGGACACCAGCAGAAAGCAATGATATTAGGACTACATGAGTTATATTTAATTTCAATCCTACTTGTTATATTTCCTTAAATTCCTATGTTCACTGATACATGTACATGGAAACAACTTTAAGAAATTCTGTACTTCTGTGTATACTGCAGTTGTAATTCTCTTAACAAGCTGAAATCTTACAAGGGTATGGAACTGTGAACTATATAGCTTAATGGCTGGCCATCTGAAGTGAGGCACACAATGACGCTTAACCCATGATCCCACTAAAAACTTACCAGTATTGTTTGCTATAAGCTGGCGAACACTTGGGCTGACTTTTGCACAAACTGTGAGACTCTTCAAGGCTGGTTTCACAAGGCTCGAATTTTCAGACTGAAACAAATGAACAAAATATTACAAAGTTCATGTTGTGCATGCTCATTTAAACTATTTTGAATCTGAACCAATTTAACAAACAGATATTATCAAACTCTTACTGGTGACAGTTCCAAGGTATTTCAACAGCAAACTCATTTTAAATAATGGTCATAAAACATTTTCTGAACAACTCTGGCATTTCCATATGAATGACTTACGGAAGACAGGCTCTTCACTTGATGGTATTTGGTGTGGATTCTCAGAAACCCTGCCTCACTCATTAGGTCTGGCAGGGTCAGACTTAGCATACGGACAACCTTTGTCAGTCTCGATAAGTGTTCGCATTCACACCAAAATGTCATCACCATACATGAGAAAACTGTTGGATGTACGTTATTTCTTATGTTCATGTAATTGGCCACCAACCTATTTCTAAGGCCCACTCAGTGAATTCACTCCAGCATTCTTAAACCACAACTGCAGCATTCTTTATGTACCTGGTGTATGTGTAACCGATACTTAAGGTGATAATTATATCACCTTCAGCACATACAAATATGACTTAATTTTAAGTGTACAAACCTGTATAGAGGAGAGCAGTAGAGGGAGGTGTGAGTGTGCAGTGAGCCAGTCCACAGCCTCTGGTGAGTGATGCAGGGCCAGACTTAGCACACAGACACACCTCTCTACCACCTGAGGGGGGCAGGGTGGTGAGGTGAGGGTCAAGCAGCTCACACAGCAGCTATTGGCATGGTCACGCAGCTGGGCACTGTCCTCAGAGCTCATGTTGACCAAGAGGGCGAGAGTAGCATGCAAGATTTCACTTATTAGCGGCTCAGTCTTACGTTCTCCAAGACGGTTCTATGCCAAAAAAACAAAAACAAAAAAAAAAAGAGATCTTTATGATCTGAAGGACTTTACTGCAAAACCAATATTCAGGAAGAATGGAAATCTGAAAGACAGTCCTGTAAAAACCAACATTCTGGCTGCCGTTTGATCTGAAGGACTGTGAAACCAACAAGGTCTAATACAATCTGACAGACATCCCTCAGACTAACATTAAAACTGAGTGTTATGTCTTTGACACTTGACTGCTAAACTCACATTCTGGCAAGAAGATTCTGCAAACCAACTTTCAGACTGCTTCTGATGATTTGCAAAGCTGTCATGAAAATCCAACAATCAAACAGAGCCCTTGTCACTGAAGAGATTTTCCTGCAAACCAACAATGAGGTTGCACAAGTGAAGACAAAATTAAAAAAAAACAAACTTGCACACTTGTATAGCAGTGAAAGCTTACCAGGACTGAAAGACAAGTTTTCCAAAGAGAATCTTTTCTCGTGAGTTTCTTTCGAATGATACCGTCTCCAGCCAGGTTGACCACCATATGAATACAGGAGGGTAACACAGCTAGGGCAGAGCCAGTAGTTTTCTCCTGAAGTAACAAGTACCAGTATTAAAATATAACAGTGATACTTTGTAACAGTTGAGTAAAGTCAAGAAAGTGTTTGCTGTGATCCCTTATACGGACAACAACAGGACATGCCCTTAAGGGCTGATTTAAGTCATAGAATAAATAGCCTTAAATAGTGCTGTTAGCGATACCTATGATCTAAAATTTCACCCATGGCTACGTTGTACATATTCCCCGACTCAGAGAGTTTAGTTAATCTTAAAGACATGTACTGAGGTTTGCTTGGAAGGTAGGATATTATCCCACGGACAAATGTACCTTTCAGCAACAGAAGTAATGGTAATATTTTATGACATTTATGTGCTTATAATGGGCTAAATTTTAAGTCATTTTCTGTACTCAGAATGAGTCGAGTTATATGCCAATGACAGACAGAATGATCCAAATATCACCACTTTGACAACTCAACAGCACTTCCTAAATAAACTATCACAGGTACACAGGCATACGCAATGGGATGCTGGCAGAAGTCTGACATGTGGCTTCATTTTAGCCACACTGAAGATTCTGCAGCGATAAGTCACAGTGAGTAGGCCATACACGTTGTAAATGAAAACATTCTACCCAACATGTCTGACCTTCCGTAACAAAGGACTTATGACCCAGAAGTCCTAATTCACTGCAGTGACACCTGCTGGGAGAGCAAAATCTAATTATTCCCCACTAGAAATGAGAATCTAAGTCTTAGGTCCATGATGGCTTGGTGGAACAGAGCCATAGTATGACTGACTGATCCTGGCTCTTCTCACTCAGGCAATGAGGTATCTTTCTCAAAGTTGTTCTACATTACCTGGCAATGCAGGGGACACATTTACTAACTTCAGGTGTAGCGAGCTGTTCCTTTATGAAACACTCCAATGAAATAATCAATGACCTGCTTATGTCATATGTGTAGGCCTACTTACAATAAGGGCTTCAAATGCTGGAACCACTTGATCTTCAATGATTTCTCTCATCTGTTGTCTAAATCTATCAATGAAAAACATTTGTTACAGTTTTTTACCTGTTGAATATTATTTTCGTCCATGTAGGCCTCCACAAGGAGCATGGGCAACTTTCCAGTGTTTGTACTGTACTAGCAGCAGCTAGTGGGCATTGTGCTTTATTAGCTCATATGGTGGAGTGTTAGACTTAGATGCAAAGAGTTCAAACCAGTCACCCACCGAATATATCTTTTAACCTTTACAATCGTTAACACGTCCCAGGAAATTCAGGTTTCATGGTCTGCAAATGGGGGGAGGGTTTGAGATGGGTCAGATTTCACTGAGGAGGAGTGTAACTTGAGCAGTTTTCCTGTGCAAACACTAGCATAACCTAAATGGAATTTCCCTATAGCCCAGGACGGTACAGTTCTGGACTGATCCTTTTGTCGTAAGACTAAGCTAACTGCAACTGAACAAGACCAGGAATATCTTGCAGAATATAAACTATAGTGTCAATTTTACCTTTGGTCTAAAGCTAAGTTATTCAGCATTCCTACACCATTCACAGCCAGAGGCACATTTGACTTGGTACATGAAAACGCCCAGTTGGTCAATCTGAAATGAAATATCTTAGTTAGCGGAGTTGCTCAGCAGTCAGAATCTCTGGACTGGAACTGTTCTTTTTTCAGGATTACACTGATTGCAGATACTTCAATACTTGGATAAGAGCACCAGATGCTCAGATGCACTGGCTTGATTGGTTTGTGTATTCTAAGTTTTAAGCTCTTCTTTAAACTTTGCCAAAACTTGAGATTTTTACCTTGACAGCTCGAAATATTGGACTATTTTGCATCTGCCTACATCAGTGAGTGACAGGCAGTGTAAGAATGACACGATGGCCTCCTTCAGGTGGTGCCCTTGACCCTTGAGCTTGGCATCCAGGAAGCCTGGTAACTGTGCTGGCAGATTGCCCACTTCCAGGATCTGCTCCTGACTCATCTCTGTCCAATCAAAATACAATACACAGTCATGTGATTCACTCATTTATTAGGCAGTTCAACAGTTCAATCAAAACAACACAGTTATGGGTTTGTTTTGTTTGTATGTAGTCTAGATCATTAGATACCTGTACAACAATATTTCCCTGTTCATTTTGTAGCACTTTCCTATAAACTTTGAAAACTTCAGGCCGGATTTCTTTGGCATGATTTTTACAAACACTTCCTCTAAGTAACTGTTACCATCTGTACTAAGAGATGGCTGGAATAAGCACAGCTGACAATGGTCACTGACATATTTTTTAAAGCAAGAATCCCACAATCATGACAATAAACATTTACTACGATGAAACCTTGCTAATGTGCACAGCACGACATACCGTTGTCAGAGCAGGCCTGAGATAAGAGGTCCAGAACTGAGCTCAGCAGGTCCAATTCTTCCTGTGACAGACTTTTGGGGGAGGCTGACAGACATCTTAAAAACAAGTCAGGCAGGCAGACATATCAGCAAACAGCTGAGTACATCGCTTTAAGCTTTATAAGACCCACATGTCACCATCAACATGGACAATATATAATGGACAATAGAGTCAATGGACAATAGAGTCAATGGACAAGTTGCTATATATGTACTACAAAATACATTTGACCGGGGTCTCAAAAAGTCTCAAAGAAGCATGTTGTACCATATATATCTAAGACACTTGTTTACTACTCCCTGGCAAACAAATCTGGAACTAGAGCTAGTTGTTTCACTGGTGGCACAAAATATGTCAGCAAATAAAACTGACAAAATAAAATTGAAAAAGTTTGAAAATGGCCACAATTAATAGTTTGATAAGGCAGCACAGATCTTCTACAGCTATTGGGATCTTCTCATCTCACCTTTTCACTGTAAGATGCTCCACATGGATACGAAGGCCACCTTGCGTCCTGAACAGAGTCTTCTCTATCTCTGTAGAGTAATGATACAAACACACTTCAATCATACAACGGCAAGCATTATGGTGGGAGGAAACCTCCTCCCATGATCCATGTTCATCTGCAGGTAACTGGCAGATTTTGCCACATACAACCGCAGAGGAATGTTGAACTCACAGCGAACGCATTGGTGAGAGGCTATTGGGTCATTCCTCTGTCAAGGAGGCCCCTTAACAGGAATTTTTTATTCAAAATGACAGGAGTGATCGATGAACACGTGTCTATTGGATAAACTCCTTCTAAAACTTGTTTTTATTTTACATGAATTTTAAGAAAACTCAGC
The DNA here is from genome assembly GCA_016165875.1 of Acanthopleura granulata. Taxonomy (NCBI): domain Eukaryota; kingdom Metazoa; phylum Mollusca; class Polyplacophora; order Chitonida; family Chitonidae; genus Acanthopleura; species Acanthopleura granulata. The sequence continues at coordinate 2,570,398 of JABBOT010000012.1, read as the reverse complement.
ACAACGGTAAATACATCTGCAAGTTCATTCTCCCCAAGTCGTTTTACCTCCAGTCAGTAGGCTGGCAATAATGCGGAAGCCACCAGCATAGAACACGGGCAGCTGATCTGGCTTTCTCACTTTCTCCAGAAGCTCGACCAGGCCAGCTGCTTCTTCTGAACCAGACTCAAACAGTTCTTGAGCTTTTATCTCTTGATTCTTTGCCGTTTCAACTCTGTCTACTTCTGCCAGGTAGTCTGTAGATGAAATCAGGTTTACTAGGTAAACACTTAATAAAGGTTCACTCAAAAAAACATGGTTGCAACAAAAATTAAACCCTGCAGTGCTCCTCTGGGTCACAGAATATCACACTAGCTTTCAACACCTGGTATTTAATTGCCACACTACTTTTACCAGATCAAAATATGACAACAAACTAAAGTGCTTTAAGGCAATGATGTGAACAACATCCTGGAGACTTGCTTGTCTCAATACATGAAGATATTCACCTACATGCCCACCCACATGCCCATAAACCATTCAGAAGTCGCTGTGGTCTTTGCCCTCAAGCGCTTGCTGCATGATTCTGAGGTACATACAGTTTAGATTTCTCAATAGATGCCACCATAAACGGACCAGAATGTTATTTTGTAGCACTATTGACATTGATCGGAGCGCCCTGAGTAAAGCACTCCCATGTATCTGACAAAACTCCTCATTAAGCTGCAGGGTTGGATAAAAACCTAGCCATGCCGTCAATGATCAAGGCTCTGTCACCCTGACCCAGTGCTTTATAAGTCCTCAATGATCAACGGTCAGTCACCATACATTAGTGCTTCATAAGCCCTCAATGATCAAGGAACAGTCACTGCGAGCTAGCGCTTCTTAAGTCCTCAATGATCAAGGGTCAGTCACCGTGAGCCAGTGCTTCATAAGTCCTCAATGATCAACAGTCAGTCACTGTGAGCCAGGGCTTCATAAGTCCTGAATGATCAACAGTGAGTCACCACAAGCCAGTGCTTCATAAGTCCTCAATGATCAACAGTCAGTCACCGTGAGCCAGTTCTTCATAAGTCCTCAATGATCAAGGGTCAGTCACCGTGAGCCAGTGCTTCATAAGTCCTCAATGATCCACGGTCAGTCACTGCAAGCCAGTGCTTCATAAGTCATCAATGATCAAGGGCCAATCACCGTGAGCCAGTGCTTCATAAGTTCTCAGTGATCAAGGGTCAGTCACTGTGAGCCAGTGCTTCACAAGTCCTCAATGATCAAGGGTCAGTCACCGCAAGCCAGTGCTTCATAAGTCTTCAATGATCAAGGCTTTGTAAGTGTAGGAGGCAGGCAGTGGGCCATAGCCATTGGAGATGATGCACGATGGATGAGAATGGCAATGGATCATAGATTAATTCCTGAAGAATTGCCAAAACAAATTACATCAGCTTACCTACCACCAACTTGGAAACAAAACAATTCACTTCATAAATAAGACATAAAAGTACAGTAAAACATTTACAGCGAAAAGTTTTGAAGTGCACATTTACCCTCAAACAGTTTCTTTTTCTTGAGATCAGTTTGTAACCCCTGTTTGTAGCTTTTCCTTGCTTCCTTATAGTTGCCCAGAGCCAAATACGCTTTGCCTTGGTGTACATAGGCTTTTGTAGCATTGGCATATGCCTGGAAGGCAAACATACATGTACAGGGCATTACTGTAAAAAACATAGTATCTGAGCTCAACATACATACCAAGGCTACATGAGAAAACACACAAAGGAAATCAGCGACATGTAATATACTTTACTGCATATTTACATGTATCTTCAAACAACATGTACTATTAAAGATAAATGAAATTACACTGTTTTATGTCTTCGTAATAAGTCTTAACACATCATGAAATATGTATTCAGTATTATGATTGAAACATTCAAACAGCACTTTGTTTTAGTTTTCATACATCTATAAACACAAGAACGCAAGCAGTGTATTTTCCGATCTTGAAACAGGTATTAATATTACAGTGAATTTCTGCATTTGGTCAAAAAATTCATTCATGACTATGCTACCCATGTTGCCAATTCTGGGAGTTGCACTGAGTCTTAAATTTTGAAAAGGTATTTTGACATTTGGAAAGTGGGATATCCTACAGGAACATAGAAACATGTCAATTTCATCATCAGAAGAAAGATTTTATAACCTTTAAAAATGCACTTTTTGGGGGATGTTTTAGGACAAATACAGCAAATCAAATGCTTCTGAACTTCCTGTAGCCACTGAGAGTCTGGGTGTTCAAATCCAACTCTCGCCATCGTATGTTGATCTGCACTACAATATGCCATCTACAGCCATGGTGTAAAACTAAGAGGTAACGATAGAAGCTATCTTGGTCCTCAGCTCTCAGTATTGCTTTTCATACCCTCAGAGCCCAGTCACAGTCAGACAGCGCCTCCTCGTATTTCTCCAGTTTAATAAAAGCCATGGCTCTGTTAGTAAACAATACATGGCTGTCCCGGTGCTTGTCCAAGCCCTGGAATTGTAACAACACAAACCATGCGGTGTGAGCTGAATAATGTAAGTGATAAATTACATACACTGATTTCAATGAGTTCAGGCGTAGACACTTCCACGCATGCAGTGAGGGATACATGTATATGTCAGTGGGACATATAAACATAAGAGATATGTGCAAAGCATTACAAAACCATTACCTGTGAAACATTGTGTCTTACAACAAAATATAAAATAAGTTTTTATTATGAATTAATATGTACATGAATTATGTATGGATTTTTATTCTGATGATTTTGTAGAGCACCAACCTTAGAGTAGAACTCCACAGCTTTTTCGTAATTTCCAGATTTAAACTCTTCATTGCCTTCCTCCTTGAGTTTATTTGCTTCCTGCTCGTTCTTTTTTCTTCTCTGTGCTCTTTCCTTTGCATCCTCTTCCATGAATCTCATAAACGATTCTTAACCCAATGAGAGATAAAGGAAATTATTAAAATGCTACAATATCTTTCATAAATTTCTGCATACAAGCAATCTTTTAAGGGTATACTCATTGTAACATTACTTGTTACTTATGAACGGACCGTCGACCTACCTTGAGACATTCCAGACTGTATTTGCGGATCACCAAATTCATCCTTCACAGATTTATTTATCACAGTCCTGTTGACACCTGAAAAAAAAGAAAGTGTTCAAGGATGTAGCTGAAATTACTCCAATCTAAATTCTGTCTGACACATCAGACATGCACTTGAACTAGAAATACAATTCCTTCATCATTAAATGCCTACATGTATGTACTACATGTAGGGCTCTAAACTGGGGCCCAAGAAATTTTCCCTTAAACGTAATCATTAAACCAAATATTAAATTTTAGAAATTCATGACCAGCAAATCCTCTCTGGCTGTTCATGGGAAGGTCTGCCAGCAACCTGCAGATGGTTGTGGATTTCTCCAGGGCCCCTACCCAGTTTCCTCCCTCCATAATGCTGGCTGCCGTCGTACAAGTGAAATATTCTTGAGTACGGCATAAGTCACCAATCAAATAAATAAATGACCAGAGGAATTTAAAGTGGTGGGAATAGTCACTAGGAATAATTCCAGACATGAATATGATATTAATGTTTGACATAACCACTGCACTTCGTTATCACATAAAATGTTGCCACCTCTTTGTCTAGGTACCAATCATATCAGTAACTGAACTTCTTAAATTCTTCTTAAATAAATGTTAAAAAACCGCTCTTATTTATTTGCTTGCTCTTTAACATCATACTCATGGGAGGAAGAAATCTGAATGAAGGAAATAACCACCAACCACAGTCCACTTTTTTTCAGGAGACAGGGAATCTTCAAAATCCCCCTTTCTCATTTACACGATTAATGTATGTCCAATATAGTTTTGCAACATGAAAAAATTACCAAATTACATTTACTGCTATGTACAAGTGTTCATATCTATCAAACTAAAGAATACATGTACAGCCAGGTATTTTTGAGATATTTAGTTCTGAAAAGGCATAAGAATAAAATGGGATTAGTGACATTGAGAATGAGACTAGCTTTAATTGTGAAAACTCATATATATGTAAATTGGTACCTGCATGAGATTTAGCTTACCAGTCTTGTATTCAGATGAAACATCCTTAGCCTGTGCTCTGATTTGTGCCAGTTTCTCATCAGCTTTTTGAACTGCCTCCGTAACTTCTTCATCTTTGCTGGAGTTTAATCCTTTGACAATAGACTCTGTCATGGAAAATAATGCATTGATAAACAAAACCCAAGAGAGAATGTGGCATGTCTCTGAGTGGTATCAATAATGATTCAATCAACAACAAAAGAAAAAAAAACTGAAATACATTATGTACATTATTCCTACCGACATAAAAATCATGGTTCTGTCATCAGTGAAACTGAACAACTGCCATTTTCTGTGAGTTTCTCTTTCATATGTTCATTGTAACAAGCACATGGACAAACATTTATAATATTTTAATACATGTGGTACGCATAAGATCAAAATCAATCTTTTATGCTGTAGAAGTGCACAGCTTGTGATAAACAGCTACATGAAGATGGTGAAATACCAGTAAGGACCATTCAAAATTTCTACATGGTTTAGTACATCACAACAGTATGTCCACAACTAACATGGAGACTTTGAATGTAACTAAACTGTTCACTTGTCTTTGAATTTTTATTAAACCAAGTTAACTTTGTTTGAAATTTAGGCGAATAAGCTGAGTCAGCAACTCAGGAAACGAGTTCACGCCGGTTGAGGCGAGAGAAGGGGGGTGCTCTTGCAAACTAACATGGCTAAAGACATGATTTAACCTTAATGGATCAAGCCAACTCGTTCGGAACTCCTTAGTCGTCAGATTTCACGGAACCACCCCAGAAACCTGTCTTCTGCTAATTTAGGTAGCAAAAATACCGCGCTTGTCATGTCTCAAGCAGAGTAAACTCATGAGACATCTGAGATACCAACTTGGCTTATTACACTTGATTCCTTGCTTCCTGACATTTCATCCTTCACCCCTCCTCCCCTCTCCACCACAGGAATTTATCATTTCAGTTTTTGCCAGAGAATGTCACAAAAAAATTAGACTTGGCTAGCAGTACGGTATCACAAAAAATCTAGCTGAATAATGATAAAGGACAGTGAAAACTGTTCCGCCGCTCTTACCATTATTTGCCAAAATATATTATATCAGGAAACAAGGGATCAAGCGCTATATGCCATACCATAAACTTTTACTTTGAAAGCTTCTGTACTCTAACTTCATTTGACTCCGCTGAATTCCTGAGCCAGTCAATGGCTGACTGACAATGACATGACTGAGTGCAACAACTGTCAGTGATTAAGCCGGATGGATTAAAAAATAAATAATTAACCGCTAAAAGCTGTTACTCATTATCATGAGGTATGGTCACCTGGTATGGTCATTAAAAAAAAAAAAAGAAAATTCACGTTCTATACCTATTTCTTCAACTTTGTTGAGGAAAGATTCGATGTCGCTTCCTCCACCTGCCTCCATGTTGTATATGGTTGTCAACAGCCCACGGACGAATGTCAGGAACAGCAGCCCTCCACAGACAGGTTCGCACCAGAACGGGTACAGGCAAATTTTAAACTTGATAATAATCCGACAGTACATATGAGAACAATACAGTCTTTTGTGTGTGTGTGTGTGTTGCTATTTTTATTGAACTGAATAACCATTTCATATCTAATATTTACTATTTTTCTATAGGTTTCGCTAGGCTGTAATCCAATCGGCCTTGTTTAAATCAAAGCACGGCATGATCCCGTCAGCTTGACGGGTGCTGCGCCGTAAACAGTATTGCGGATGCTGGTAACCACCGAGAGGGATACTGCTACACAAGCTATGTCGGCAGAACAGAAAGCGACAGGTAAACGGTCTGAGCGCACCCAACCCTGTAAGTGCAGCCTTGACTACAATTCCATTTCTCTTTCTGCACAGATATATGGCTTATCAATGTCAGAATGACCCAGAATCAGTGGCCCCGTAGTAATATTTGTATCTTCGTTTTGATCACGTTGATGGTAACATTATGAGCAACAACAACACAGCAACTGTACTTTCCTGTATTTTTGTTTTGCTAGCAGCAGGCACAGATAAGGTCATTAGCAGTTTAGATGACAGTTTTTACGGGGTCCTTCCCGGTAAAGACCAGGTATGATTGGCTCTTCAGTTGGATGAGCTGCTTTACTTAGATCTTAACTTAGATCTTAACTTTTCCAGGTCGTTGTCCAGCTAATGTCACCCCGTCCAGTTGCACAAATAACGTTTTCTTCCAAAGATGTAATCGTACAGCTACATATATGTTGAATGATGTGGACAGTTTTATGTGGCACTTGTAAACCATTATAGACTGTCACACTGTATGTAATGACATCATGCACAATTCGTTTTCTTTGTTTAGATGACAAAGGACGTAGAAGGAAACAGCCGGGAAATCAATCGTCCAATGCTGCTAAGAAATATGACGACTGCTCGCCCATTGTCCAAGCGTTTTACACATACCAGGCTGACCTGGACAAGAAACACGACCGTTACGAGCGGCTTGTGAAACTGAGTCGTGATGTCACCATCGAAAGCAAGAGAGTCATCTTCATACTACAGAGGGTGTCTGGGTAAGTTTGTTCAACCAACCTAAAAAAAACGCATAAACGCATACAATCACAGCCCTCTCATCTTTCATAACCCTACCTTAAACACCTCTGTACTTCCCGTGCTGTCCTCAGTACATCAGGTCTGGGGCCGTTAAAAAGTCTTTGTCCATATTCATGGACGGCTTAGCTGTCCATTCCAGGTAGGTGTCCACATGTGTCACCACTGGTAAATCCACACGAACATAAAACTGGTTGTAATTTTAACAGATTTAGGTCCAACTGCTATGTTTGAATGTATACCCCTCACAGTGCGGGAACCATACATATCACGAAAGATACCTCTGCCACTACTTGACAAAATTGACCTCTTGTGCCACAAATGGGCTAATTTTTTAGAATAAGTCTCACGAGTAATTACCTTGAGAGAATCTATATACAGCATTCATCCACAAAAAGATTTCTATACAAAACATGCTAGTGGTGTCAGTCATGCCAAGCTAGACCAGGAAATTGCCCTTGTGTTCTTAGTTCCCCGTGCTGTATGCATTTCAAACATTGGCAGTTATACCTGGAAACTAAGTTTCAACCAGTTTCATGGTATTGTGGTTTTACCAGTGATGACAGGTGAGAACACCTACCTGGAAATGACAGCTTACAGACCTCCATGAGTATGGACAAACACCTCTTATCATACCTAAACGTGTACTGAGGATAGCACGGGAAGTACAGGTGTTTAAGGTAGGCTTATGGAACTGTGATCTGTGATCTGTGATCTGTATACAGAGCCAGCTACAGATATGTCTAACAGAGGTCCATTTCAAAAACAAGAGGTACTTTCTTATCCACATTTAGATGCTGCCTAGCCTTTAAAATCTGTATGTTCGTCAATCAGCAATGATCAGCCAAGGGATTGCATGCCACAGTGGTTTTAAAACGCTTGTGTTAGCGCCATATCAGCTGTTTTAGACCATTGCTTTGGTCAAAATTTCCAGCAGTTCGCTGTGTTTAGTCAACCGGCAAGAGAATCCGTTAATTTCCATGATATGGAGTTTTTCAGTGCAGGATTC